>OMLP01029266.1:17550-27776 GCA_900302685.1 Spondyliosoma cantharus | reverse complement strand
CTACAATTATAATTTCATATGCCCGACTGTATCAGCCACCCGAGCAATTTTCTGCCATTTAAATGTGAATTTATGTCCCATGTAAATGAGTGGGGAGTCGATTTAGGCCCATTGGAGGACTGGCCTTTTCTCAGGGAGCATTCTGTTATAGGCCTCTGGTCGTTTCAAGGTCCCCGTTCATCACCTTGATTTAACAGACGGCATCGGCACTGAATGAAGCCTCCACATCATCTTATCAACTTCTATTCTCACCCAAATACAGTCACACCAAATCTCATTCGAGGTAGAAACTCATTTTTACATCGAGGAATAATCAACTGGCGACTTCAAAACGTCTCCCTAATAGATATCGCCAGTGTGCCCTTAAAAAGGGGTCTCATAATATAATTCCCTGTATTAAACTTAAATATAACCTGTTCCCATGGTGAGACTCAAACATAACAAAAAGACAAAACTTAATTATTAATTACCATGACAAATCAACTTGCCTTTTAAACATGAACACTTCACTGTATGTAAAAATGTACCATTTTTTAAAATGTTGAGTCATGTATTCATTAAGAACGCAGTATAAAAAGGGGAGGGTTCTCTAATAAATAGTCGTCTCTGCTCCGGTCCATGCTGAAGAAAGCCTGAATGCTTATAAAGACGTTCACACTGGTAGCACGCAGGTCACTGATGTACACCTTCAAATCTGAAGAAGGGACTTGCGTTTGCTTACCCAAGTTTTAATAGTCAAATTACACGTTCCTGGTTAAGTCACTTAAGTTCGAACATGCCGTTTTCTTGACTGAGACCGAAGAATTATTTCATTATTTAATTTTCATTCCCGAGTTTAAACCCTTGACAAAACATCTTAATTAGAGCTTGTTTCATTGGGTCTGCTATTGGCTGTTTTATTGGCTGCATCAAAACATAGCAGTAATATGTGACCTTTGGAGAGAGGATTTCTGGACAACACTTCACTTCAGTAAGACCCCGTCAGAGAGGGCAGGTTTCTTTCTACATTCATATGACTTAAAGGACACTTCTTCCACCTGTACTACAGCTTAACATTTCATTCCGTCCTTTTTACTTTTCTCTATATTCTATTACTTTGTACACTTAAGTCGGCGAAATATAATTAAACATTGCTTTCGCACCTTACTGCAAAATTAGTTTCAAGAAGCTCAGTTTTAACCCTATTTAGGTACTTGTGTACGCTGCGCTTTTTTCCACATTAGTTAGCCACTGTTCGGGAGATAAATACGAAGTGAACCTTTCAGCTGATCAAACTATGTCTGTATGACAAGACCTTGACCACATGATTGATCACCTGCTCTTATCACAACAATGACCAGTCCACCTGCTGCTGATCACACGCACTCTGCAAAACACACATAGCCTTGAGTGTACTCTACCACATATCTTATCCAAAAACTCAAGGTCTTTACATCTATCAAATACAGCTGGCCTTTGCCCATACCATAGAGACATGGTTATTTTAATGAAGCGTGTTGTTGAATTTTAAGTTTTTATGATGATTCAAAAGAACAAATTATAAGTGGTTAAAGGGAAGCAAAGGAAGAATGTGTCCATTTGTCATATTAGTCAAACATATGGACAAAAGAAGGGGGCAGTCCATATGGTGGTGAGGAACTGACGACGGCTTCAAGCAGGGAAACAAGATGTCAAGGCGTTAATAAAGACATACAGTAGTCGCAGTGAGGGATGGCCCTTCACTAACATATGTTGTACTGCATAAAGTATGCAAAGAGGAGTGATGTTACCACGCAAAACACAAGAAACGATCTCCTCATCCTTTTTATTTGTGAATGTTTCTGTTATAGTAAGTCGGTGTGAGAGTCTGGAACATTACGGACTTCACCTTGTGCGCATTTTACCGCATCTAGAGAGCTAAAATGTGATAAAAAAAAAAAAAAAACAGCATATATGACAGGGTATATGGAGCAGATTTATAAGTCACGCCATAAAACCTCACCCCTTGACATAGTTTAAAAAGACACGGCACCGCACAAATGTGTTGCTTGAGTTACGGTGCAGGGTTAAGACAGAGTCCAGAAAAATGCAGTGTTGCAGGTAAAGTGCTGTGTAATTCCAGCCCAGAGAAGGGACTTGAGGGACCAGGAAAAGAGCAATGCGGCTCACTGTGCATTTGTGATTGATGGTCTCTGTCTGTGCAATAGCTGACTGAGCAACATGTACATCTCTCTTATTCACACACTCAATGGCATGCACACAATCCATAGTGTGCTCTGCCTAACATGCATGCAGCATAACCCATAAGTGTAATGTGCACGTGAAGCCTTCACGTCAGGCCCTTCGTGGTGGCTCATTTGGCGAAGGAACATACCATTTGGTGTGCGACTCTGGATTTCCGTCTTTCGTCCCTTGCTCCCTCCCATTCACATACACTGTTGAAACAAAAAGAAAAAAAAGGGGAAATTAATCTTTAATGTCCTTCAGAAATGTGCATTATATACATATCATTGTACTTTGATAATATGGATCAACAATACTGCATACTGTATGAGCATATTCCCTCCCCTCCAATCTTTGATCCTGTCACGTCTCTGTTGTCTAGTGCCAAGACATGTCTGGTCTGGCTTTTGGCCAGGCTGGGCTGGTCGCCACCACAGCTACCCCAGCAGCCTAGCAGGCAGGCCTAGCTTAATGCTGACACATCGCTAACATCAGCCAGGGAGAGGAGACCTCTGGGAGATGCTGAAACATCAGCACAGCACCATTTCAGATTTACAAGGAGGGGATACACTTGCTCATCTGCAGCAGCATTTTAAAGAAATGTCACACAATCATTGCGCCCTTTAAAGGCTTAATAATCACCAGTATTTAAAGATCCCCGTGAGGCCGAGATGATGTAAACTGGCAGAAAATTGTGGAAATTCCACTAAAACTGCCACACCCCCTTCAGTCGAACCCATGATTATTCACATAAAGCCATTAAAAAACAAGACAAATACATGAGAATATTGATAAAGTCGCCGTTCTTATGGTTTCCATTCAATGCAGTGTGGTTTTAAGGGTGTAGCCTGCAAGAGCTACAAACACATACACTCTTTATGTAGGGTATGCTGGTGAATTAGTCGTTTCTGTTTTAGGCTTCACAAACATATAAAGCTGTAATACAAATCTCCTGAACACCTGATTCTTACAAAGAATATATGTTTTCTCCTTTACAGACAATATTCGCCAAAATCGACTGAGCAGCGTTGCCGTTTATAAGACTAGATGGCTTTTACGAAAAAATCAGGATGTTATCTAAATGCTTGCATAATGAAGGTGGTTAAAAACCGACACAAAGAAAAACCATTACAGTACCGCTGAAACCGCCCTTAATAGTGACCAGCCTCCTCACAATACAAATCTAATTTTTGTTTCTTGTATATGATTATAATGGCTGCCCTTTGTGCTAAGCAAGCCATGCAAATGAGATTGGCAGAAACGAGCAAGCGTCATCGATATGCGTAGATATAACCAGGAGTGCCACTGATTGATGATGCAAACCTTCTCCCTATAGCCTCTCCTGTGACCTCTGACTCCTAACCCCTCGAGGGGTTAAACTTATTACCCTTTGACTCGTGTGACCTCTGCTGTGAAAGGAGCTAGATTGAAGGATGACCACGGCTTAGGTCCTATTGGCCGATCTCTGACCAAACTGTGGCCAGAGGGATGACCACCCGAATCCTTGAGGGATGTGACCCTGGCCCTGCCACACGCTCTGTGGATAATACTATTAACAGGTCAATACGAGCCGGAAAAAAAATATGGGGGGAGAGGACGCCGATTTAACCTAAAGGATGAGCAGAAGAAAGGGATGAGGTGGAAGGAACAGATTTGCACGATGGATTTGGGGGTTATTTGTCAGGTCTGTTTGAACACATGGTCACAAATTTGATCTCCAAACAGTGACCCGGACAAATTTGGAATAAACAATAATAGTAGGTCAGTCGAGAAAACTTCAACACTGCTCATTTACAGCGCGCACAGTCATTATTGTGTCCTGAGAGAACGCGCAAAAGCAACGAAACTGCGGCAAATGTTTTATTAATATAAGAAATTCACGGCATCGACTAAACCCATTCAAAATAATGCAAGAATTTTAGCTTAGTCATCCTGTAAAATCGCTCTAAAGCTCAGTAGAGTTGTAACAAATGTAAAACTTAAGCTTCTGTTGCATATAGAAATAAAAAGCCCATAGTAAATATGTGAATCAATATAGTGGAGCAGTGCTGCTTTACACTGTACCTCCATCTCTGGGAGGAGCAGAAGAGGGGTGTATTGGGTGTTTGCCAATACAGCACGCTACATGCAAGACATGTGCTCTCACTCCCTCTCTAACAGACACACACACACACATGCACACACACACAGACACCACGTTTAAGGATTATTAGCCATTTTTACCACCATCTACCCATTTTCGCTCTAACAAAACATGTGATCTGGTCCAAGTCTTTATACGATACATAAATCTACTTTTTCACGATGAGAAGGCGAAAAAAAAATGCAGCATGGCCACAACTCAACTGACTAATAGTTTTCTTTAAGAAAAAAAAAAATGTGCGTTACTATTACTGTATCAAATGCTGGGCAACGTGACGAAACATGAATCACCCGAAAAAACTCCCAAAAATTCACTGCTCATCTCCAACTCTTTCACACCCACCACCACCACCACCACCATTACACCAAAAAACACACAATACTCTGTTATTGTAAAGCTGCTGCTATGCATGTCCACTAGACTTGATTTGAGTGAAAACCTCTACCCAAACATCATGAATACGCATATAGAGGGTGTACACAGGGCATACATAATGCGCTTTGTCTCCCTCCACCCTTAAGAGTTGAGCGCCAATAAAAATAATAAACGCGAGACTAAATAATGCAACAAGCAGCCAAAGCCATGACTCCAGTAAAATTAGTTTTGAAAAAGGAATTATGGGCTAATGAAATAAATCGTGCTCAAACACATGTAGCCGATGGAATCCACTCCACTAAAGTTGTCAGACCTGCGGCTAGAGTCGAGCTTGTAAACAACCGTGCCAGCATTGCATTCAGTCTCACACAAACGCACATGCAATCTCACATAAACGCGTTAGTAAAAGCACAGGCTCACAGATTACTCCGAACAATGAAGAGAGGAAATCTTCGCGCAAAGAAGGAAAAAGGGCAAACCAAAGAAAACTGAACAAGAATTGGGAGAAATGGCAGACAGGAAGGAAGAAACAAACTGAAAACGGCACCTTCTGAAGCATCCATGTGATGAGAGAAGGGTGGGACACCTGCAGAACCTCGCATGGTCTATCCAGAGCTCTTCAGCGACTGCTTCCTCCCGGAGCAGAGTGTGTGTATGAGCCAGAGAGAGAGGGAGAGCGAGAGTATGTGTGTGTGGTGGTGGCTGAGGGAGGGGATCCTACCCCTCCTCCTGAGGACTGTGCCTCCTTAACAGGATGGAGGGGTAGGTGGGGCCACTGCAATAAAGCAAACACACACACACATGCACCCATTTCTCTATGGCTGTTATGTCCTCGCTTCTCTCGCTCTTTCCCGCCTCCACACTTCCATCTTTCCAAGACTTGCACTCAACCTCCTTCCTTCGCAGACTTGCTCTCATTCCTCTTGCCTCGTGTTGAGAATCTGTCTGCCAGGCTCTTACACTCTTCCCCTACCTTTCATCTCTCACCCCTCCCTACCCTTTTGCCCCTATCCCTTCCTCTCTCACTGTATGGTAATATTAACATGCTCCCATTAATCTGGAGAGGAGAGGGACATATGCTGTTTCTGGCTGGTGGTCCACAACCTGCTAAACTCCTGGGGTGTGTGTTTGTGTGCTGTGTGTGTGCGTCCCGTCGGTCTTTAGTCTCATAATACTACAGCGCTGAGATTAAGCGGGACGGTCAGAGAGCGTGGTGTGTTTGAGAGATGAAAAGAGAGGAGAGGGGACAGCGGGGAGAAGAGGAGAGAGGAGTGGTGCCACGATCAACAGCAGCCAAGCACACTTTTTTTTTTAACCTTTTATAGTTCTCTCTCTGGGTCGCTGTGCCACCGCCACCGCCACCCCTCCTCCCCTACGCTTATCCAGCCACCAAACACATATCCCATCTGATTCGGGGAGTAGCCATCCCTACATAAATCATTCGCCTATTCCATTGGCCGCACGTTACACTGAAAGTATTGATTTTTCTCCTCACCCCCTCCTGCCGCAGCACTGATTGCAAGGAAACCCTTCACAACGGTCACAAACAGGAAGTGGAAAAAACAAACCACGGGTGCGTTTTCGATTGACCACAATGGCGGATTCTGAAGCTTTGGTTACAACACCGAAGAGCTGTGCTTTGCTGCACACAGCACACACCATGGAAAGCCAGAGTAGGCATGTGAAATACAAAAATAAAAAAGGTAAAAAAAAAAAATAATAATCAGCGAAACGGAACGAGTGGGTCAAAACGATACCTCGCCGCGCAGCCACTTTATCCTCAAACACTGCACGAATCATCGGTACGACAATAGGACGTGACTTACATCCGTGTTTTCAAATCTGACCAGTTCAAAGACATATAAAAAGTGTAGTTTTGGAGCGTGAAAGGACTAAACATTAAACATTTTAAAAGGTGAGGCTCAAATCAGCAAATGAAACTCCACGGTTTTAAATGAACCCATAGATTAAAACTGACCATCACAAGAGCAAACCTTGCTGTTTCCATGACAGCACAGCTGAGGGTACTTTGAACTCTGACCTTTTACCCTGCTTGTGCTCTGAAGCGGTGACCAAGCCCAGGGTCAATCAAAAGGAAGGTCAGCTGGGGCCAAATGGTAATGACCCTCTCTGGTTACGCAACCGCACCATATCAACCTCCTCCTCCAAGCATCCAAGCATCATTCATCCTAATCAGAGCGGTGCACCTTCCAGGAGCACAGGGTGATGCTGCCTCTGGGTAATGAGATAGGTGCAAGTCTTTGTGATGGTGCATGAAAGATCGACAGCAAAATACAGGAAACTGAAATAAGAAAAGATGATGAAGATACACAAGAGAGTTGCCATAATTAGTTCATTCAATTGATTAGTTGATCGGAAGGAGATTAGTTGGGAACTCTTTTGATAATCTATTGATCGTTTCAGTCATTTTTTTTCAAGCAAAAATTATATATTAACATTTTATAGACTAAATGAACTATGATTAATAATGAAAATCATCGGTAGTTGCAGCCGTCCTACACAAGACATGAAGAATTTATAATGATACATTTTAGTCCATTTGTTATAGTACAGCCATGGGTTAATACCCTGATTTAATTGGTAGCAATTTCGTATTGTGTGCTAATCACTTCAAGTATTCCTTTAGGAGCAACTTTGATGAAAGGCCTACATTATTTCACAATGATGTGCTGCAACATTAACTGGGAGAGGAAGAGGGCAGTTAGAAGCAAAATGTAATAATGGATGGAGTTACACATCCCAACACATGGTAGACAATGAAAAGCCAGACTGTGTTCTATAGGTGAGAAGAAACAAGGAAGTTACAAACAGAGGTTGAACGAAACGTTTTGGGGCAGATGCTGACACTATTCTAAAATCGATATAACAGGATATTTTACAGTTAAACAAACTCCATCAAAAACAGAGATCTTCAATCCTGATCGTCAGGGAGCCCTGCCCTGCATGCTCTACATGTTTCCTTGCTCCAACTCACCTGATTCAAATGAATGGAATCAGATCTCAATAGAGCTCGATGACGAGCCGATTACTTGAATCAGGTGTGTTGGAGCAGGGAACATGGTGCCAGGAGCTCGGCACAGAATTCAGACTCCGCAGTCCTCACCATACAGGAAGTCAACCGGGCTGGGTTAGGCAGGGTTGAGCTTCCGTCGTGAGAATAGTGCAATAGAGTGTAGATGTGATATTCAAAAGCAACATTTTTCCTGTATAATGTATGCCTGTGATGACTCAGCAAAAAATAAAGAGTGGTTTAATAAGTGATAAGATAACAATAGAGTCAGATCCATCAACTTTGATGTTGGACAAGTGTAAAAACTACTGGATTTGTCCACATCCCAAGAGGAAGAGGGGATGATCTTTAAGAAAGGATGACACTGTCTTGGGGTAGAGAAACTGGGTTGGAAGAGAAGGGGGAAAGACAGATGAAGGGGTGGAGGGACTGATCAGAGGGGTGCCAGACACAAAGAGGCCAGGCCATGGCCGGTGGCACGCGATGGGCAGATTAACCAGCGTTTCCTCCCCTAACTGAAGCATTAGGACACCTGACTGAGTCCCGCCAATGGCAGCCAGCCAAGGATTTGTGGGGGGAGAGAGACAAGCTGGGGCTCGCCTTTCAACACTCGGGCTCTTCAACAACACAAAGAGGGGTGGGGTGGTGTTCGTGGGGGTGAAAAAAAAAAATTGGGGGAGATGGGCTGGTGGCTTGGAGTGGGGAGGGAGAGGGGGCTACAAGCCTTACCCCTCACCATCTGCTGCCCAGGCTAAGTGAGGACAGGGGTAGGGCCAGAGTGCAGGGTGGAGTATGTGAGCGCGTGCACGGGGAAAAACACACGTGTATCTGCGTGCACGCACCTGTTTGTGTGTCAGTGGGTGGGTGGGTGAGTGGAATGGCAGATGGACAGGGCATACTCCTGGCACCGGCAGCTTCGCTGTTAGTCATCCCCACGTTAAGGAGTGTCCCCCTTCCCCCACATTCCTAACCCCTGCTACCTAATCCACAGTGCCAGCCAATTCTTTATGTTTTGCTCAGTTTGATTAAGACATCCATGATTAGAGACATTATGGGCTGGGCGAGATGGTGTGGGTGGGTGGGTGTGTGTGTGTGTGTGAACCGCTTATCCATGCGGCTGTTTACTGTAATCAAAGCTAAACAGATGCAGCCTCTTTTGCACCAATGCCACTTAGCAATATCAGCTAGTTTAATTACCATAAGACACATTTTATGTCACAAACTGTAGTTTTTCCTGTATTTCCTTCTTTTGAAGGAGTGAGGCAAAAAAAAGAGGATCTCATAAAATGATACCAGATTAGTAATCTATACACACACACAAACAAACCAAACCTACTTATACATCCTCATACCGACTTTGACATAATTCCCCCCCTTGTGCTGTGTTTATTCGTACATTATCAGTGAGCCGTTTCCACACAAAAAAAAAGAAAAAAAAAAAAAAGGGGGTCAGAGCAGCAGACAGTTCAGTCTTGCTGCGCAGTAATCTGAAAATGCCTGTAATCCTCCATACAGAGCCCTTCTGGAGACTGGTGATTGTAGTGTGGAGAGGTGTAGCCTCGTCTCCGTTTAGCAGCCATGTGTCTGACCAGGCTTGACACGCAACCAGAGCCTTACAGCTGCCAGGACACACACTGAGAGATGAGGCACAGTAAAGCTGCCCCGGTCACTCACTGGAATAATTATGCCATTTTTCGCCTTACAATGCAGAGTGAGTGCAGGTCACTGAACTTATTCAACTCAGTGTTAGAACAAGTGGCATGAGTGGGAGCCAATGAAATCACTGGTTTATGAGCCATAAATGCAGGGTGTGGACAGTTATTAATAAGCTGCCATTTCTGAAATCTGAGATGAACACAATAAAACACTGCTGAATGATAACTGTTTACTTGCCAGCACCAATCAGAGTTTCAGTCAATTATGTGGGCGACACCTCTTTTGTGTGAGTACACGTGAATCTTCCCGAGGGATTTTCTGTAACGACGAAGTGGCACCAAATCTCCTGGAATAAAAAGAAATGGTTTGATGAGCGAGTCTTTTCGAACAATGTGCATATTGACAAAATATACTGGCTGCTGCTTTTTTTTTTTTTTTAAATGGCTTAAAAATGTGTCAAAATATTGAACTTGCCTTGTGTTCCGAGTTGAAATCACATGCCTCAGCGTCACTCGACTTGCACACTGTCCGACCGAGCCGCACCTCAAGGATCAAGTTTATCCCCTCAACCACCTGAGAGGAGAACTCATTTACAGGCGTCTGTCTTTAAGTTTCAAAGCTACGTAGACTTCAGTGTTACCGGAGTTTTGGCCGATGTCATGTTCAGAATTTTGTAGGCAAACTGGTCCTCCACGTTGTCCCTGTTGAATTCAACCACGGCAAACTGAGCCGCCGCCTCCACCTCGGTGCCGTTCACCGGGACCTCACGAGGCTGACCGGTCATCCCTTGTTTGGGCGGTCACCACGCGACCGAGCGTG
>OMLP01029265.1:0-10347 GCA_900302685.1 Spondyliosoma cantharus | reverse complement strand
GTGAAGACACATGGCACAGTGGGTTCTGTCCTGTCCTCTCAAAGAGGTACATGTAATGTTCTCCAAGCATGGCACATCTAACATCAACACAACACATACATGCAGTGGTGACATGTAATAAATGAAACCTTTTTAGAGCCACTGATCTGCAGCATGAAACTGCCAGTGATAATGCTGCTAGTTTGCTGAGAAAAAAATATCCCTAACCCAGGTTAAGTAGTTATTTTGTATTTTATTACATACATTTTACTCTATTTATTCATTTTGAGTAAAGGTAGAATTGCAGCTTTATAACCTAATAATAATGCAAAATATTATTTTACTATTAAATTAATTGTATTGTATATTAAATGTATGTTTTGTTTAGAGTACAGTTCTGCATATTGACCCCTCCTATAATTCACAAACTTTTTTTCCAGGAAGTATTTTTAAGATGACACGCAGGTGGGTATTTTTTATTTTTTAAATGAATACTCTGGAGATTTCCAATTTCACTTGCATACAGGACTGATTAGATGTTTTAAAAAGTATGATCCAAATCAAGGAGACATCGAAATATCTTGTATTTTGACGGGTCAAGCTTCAAAAGCACTGGATCTAGTGTCACTGACTCCATAGTGCAACTGGATAGTATCTTTTGTCAGATGCCCATGTCTTTCAATCTTAAAGCCACCACTCTATAATGCAGGCTTTCTGTTAAATACTTAAAGTCTCAGGCCACTTGAGGTAACCAAGATGACGTTATTTTCTCAGACTTAAGAAATCTCCCTACAGAATAAGGCTTCTTGTAGGGAGCTTACAGAAGTTGTAGACTATATTACACATCTGTTTTCACAGAATGACTTGTACTCATTGTGACGAGTAAATTGATCTTCACTTGCAAAATCATTGGAATGCCCCTTTAACAGTTAAGAATAACATAATTGCAATCCTTACTGTCATAACTACAAATTGCCCTTTTCTTTAGCCAATACAATTTAGTTAAATAGCTTAGCCCAAACATACTAGATATGTCTAACTCTTCACAAGCCATTCACTCATACTTTACATGAAGGCTTGGGTGAGCACTATTTTTAGTTAACCATACTGACTGACAGACATGTACAACCAGTTACTTGTTGGCTGAAACTGCCTAAATCTGCAGACACGGTTGTTGATTCTCAGTGGATTCAGCAGTAATAGCAGCCCTTTCACAATAAAAGCAGTCGTGTGCTTTAAAAATATCACTTTTTGGAACTTACACAACCCATTGATCGCTGAAGGCTGAAAGTCATCGACCACTGAGCCCTCTACCATTGTAACATCGTGATCGTAAAAGCCAGCTGTTGTTGCTCATCAAGATCCTACGTCTTCTTGTCTTTATTATTTTCTTTTTTATTATTAAACCTGCCCAGTAAGGTGTACCTAAGAAGCTTGGTTACAGTGGTGGCTGTTTTTCTTTTATGTTGGCCAACATCAGTTTATTTCTTTCATTGGGCCATTGATACTTGTGCTTTTGTTTTCTTAGCTCAGCCTTCTTAGTTAAGCTAGCCTGCCGACTCTGTTTCAAGCTTCAGAGGCTGACCACAACTACGTTACGGACATGTGGTGCAGGGACAAAAATACCTCTAAACGTGGCACAGGGGTGCATGTTGGATGCGCTACCTGCTTCCTTCACCGATGATGGAGCCATAGTTTTCCCTGGGTAAGACAGTTGGAGGTTACCATGAGATTGACAGTGGGAACCAGTGGTGACGACAGTGTTGAGCTAGGGAGGACTCTTCCTATTCGCTTGAGCTAGTCGGCTTCTCTGCTATGTTCCAGCCTTCCTGATACAGTCAAAAACAGAACAACTCCTGCCTTACACCAACTCTAAGGGGACACACTAGCTCAGATACAAAAAAACAGTAATGATTGTGAATGAATTATATCGTTGTCCATTGTAATGTTTCACTATGGACATCATTTGGCAATTTGGTTAACGTTCCAGCCCTAGAGAGTCATGAAGTATGAGTAAATTATATTTTAGATTATTAAGTTATGCCTTGAGAATTTGTCTTTTGCAGCTCATTCAGACTTAACTGAGTGTCTACAGTAAATTATAACACAGTGAGTGTAGCAGCCATAGACTTGTAGTTTTTTCAACTCAACCATTGATGTCCTTTCCTGAAGAGGATTTCATACCATTGACTTCGGGGGTTTCCTTTTCTGGTTCTTGTGACCATGGCATCTAACTTTTTGATAAATAAAGTGTTCTGTCTTGTATTACTATCACAAAATTCCTCAGCCACTTAATAATACATTTGTTCCAGTAGATAGATTTAAGCATCCATTCAATCTTTGTTTTATGAGAAATTCATCTTTTTCACCCTCTGACACAGTTGTTGGGTGTTTTGCTTTCCTTATCATTTCTGCTGTGAAACCATTATGATAATTTATCAAAATATTGCAGGCATGAAGGTATTCTGAAACTGAGTCACTCTGAAAGTTTGGGGCCATTTTCAGTGAGGGATATAATCTGGTAAATATTGATCGTTTGGATCGTTATTGTCTGACTACAAAACACTTGGGTTGCTGTATGCTGCATGAGCTTTTTAGAAAAATCTACTTAAATCTTAATGCAATTTCTGCTTTACTGGATGGCATTAAGGAAAAAGGAAAAATGTTCCGTAATGCAAATTGAGTTACCAGGACAGATTATGACTGTTTCATTCAGGTTTTTTACTTGCTTTATTTGTTGCAGATCTTAGTTGTCTGACTATTTGATTTGATTTCTGTTTGAACAACACATTCTCTTTTCGTGGTCAACGTAGCGATAATAAATATGCAAATCCAGTTACACAGTCAAAATAAAGGCACCAAAAGTACTTGGTTAGGTTTAAGAAAGATTCATGGTTTGGCTTAAAATTACTACTTCCTTTAAACAAGCACCACCCACTAGTGGCTTAACACCCTTGGGTTTAAAATCCTGTAACCGACGCACCCACTCCAACCTACTCCCCATGCAGACTCTCTGGTTGTTTTAATACATTCGTCAGTTGCTCCCTTTGTTTTTACCCCTTTGCTGGTCCTGCACTTTCATACATGTGTACATTTCACGGCTTGCCGAGGCACACCTTGGCACTTGCACTCTGTCCTAGAGTGAATCAGTGGGTCTATTACATGCTCTGGTTTGAGACTGGGCCACATACATTGAGTATGCACCTGCATGTACGTAAATGGGAATACAAGTGGAATATGCATTTTCATCAGCCAGTTGGCTAAATAGGAATATTCTTTTTTGGAATTAGGGCAAAAAACTGGAGTCGAGGAGATTTTTCACAAGAAGTCTTTTTTCTCCGTTTTTCAAACCCCAGCCAACCTCCAAACTCACTGCTGTAAAAATATCAGGCCTCAGTAGGCACTGCACATATGAAAACATACAATTCTACCAGTGTACTTGTCAGCGCTTGGCCACTTACGTCAGATGATTATTACATGCCACTCTGAGACAGACGGCCTTCGGATCAAATCCTCCTTGGTGCTTTAGACTATCAGAGTGCAGATTCTCATCCAACATTATGTAGAGGATTAGGCGGGTAATGCCTGTGATGGCACATCAGTGACACATGGTCCAAATTGCTTCCTGACCTGGCTGTTTTGAAGAGGTAAGTGCAGCAGATGAACGGCAATAACAAATAGAAGTTGCACACTTTGTACAGTTCAGGTTTTACAGTATTTCATCGCAATCTGGCTGCCCCTCTCCTACAATGAGGTATGTTCAACAAACAGCAAGGTTATGTCTTGTAGCATTGATGCATATAGAATATTACGTTGACATTAACGTTTTAATATTCTTATCTCATTCATTCCGTTGCCTTTGTCAGGGTTATCATGCGTTTGAATCTTTGATTCTCCTTCATCACCGCCTCATCTATTAACCTGGATATCCGCGGTTTGATAAGGAATGCCTCGTGTCACATTATAAACAGCTGAAAATAAAAGATAGGAGACAAGCCTGGGTCATCATGGCAATCTTCCAAACAGCTTTTAAACAGTGTTTCACAATTGATAAACAACCGTGCCTGTAATTAATATTGTACATTCATGGTAAAAGGCATTCTGCATAATTACTCTACTGTCTCCTCCAGAAATATGCACATTCAGTGTTATTATAAAGCACACCAGTATATCATATTAAGTCATAAATAATGTGCCAGTAGAATTAATTAATTTTATACACACCCCTCCCCCTTACGTGGTACTTTACATTTAACGATGTCAGCAGTTATTGATGCACTCTTTAAACAATGACATTTTACATGCCTTTTTAAAGGGAGCTATTTTGTGAGGCGCTGATGGTGTTGGTAAAATTTCTTCCGAGATAACTTGAGGAGTTTGCATAGCAAATAGCTTTAAACTGTTTACATTTCAAGAATGACTTTATCACAACACACCTCTACAGATTTAGTTGTTTTTAGTCATAACTCCATCGCTTGCATGTCAGATAAATACAAGCTTATGTATAACAATATTTTCACCTGGATGTTTAAACCTTCTTTGGGATTCCTGCTCACAGCAGGGAGGTGTTGGAAACATTAATTAAGTGCCAGTATGTAAAGATTAATCAGCTTATTAGCCAATTACCCAAAAAAGGACAAGTTATAGATATAGATATATGATCACTGATTATACACAGAGCAAAGTTATAAATCACCAATGGGCACAAGTCCACCTTAATATGATACTTACAAGACCAGATGTACGTTAAAAGAGTTATTGGTCGCTGTACTAATTCCTCATTGCGTCTATGCATTTATGTCTAAATGAGGACTGTGGATTCTGTCTTCTATTTCTTGCAGTATATTGGTGCTACAAATGGATCACTTCACTGCCAGTCAAGACAAGAGCTAGGACTTTCACAATATCTGATTTTCCCTGCATAATTGGGAACTAAAGAATTCACAATAGCCATATTCTTGAAATATCTAAATTTTAATAAAAAAAAAAAAAAAAGTGCTCAGTCAAATTGTTCAAATTCTCAAAAGTCAAAGTGTAGTGAGGTGGACAAAATGTCTGTAAACATAACAGTACAAAAAGAACAACACACCTAGCAATTGCTTTTTCTGTTTAATGGCGGGTGGCAACCAGTATTAAGATGTATAACTGCCAGCTACTATGACAAAGCGAGAGAAGAGAAGAAATTATTTAAGTGGTGATGTATGGTTTACACAATACTATCATGTGTTTTATTAACATGTCATTAATATATATATCATAAGTGCAATGCGACTACCTGTCACACCTTGATTCCACAGCTCTATGATGCTGCGTCCTTCAGTAGCAGAGCTTTATCCCAGTTTGTTGACTGATCAGTTTTCTTATGAATTGTTCACTTTTCTTTTACTTTTTGCTTCGACCATGTCTAAGTGGGCTATGTAGATACTCTGTTTCTTTCATGTGATACATGATCAGAAGTTTGCACAGGGTGTTTTATTTTGAAAATTGACCTGATACTCTTTGCCATTCCTGTGTCTGACTTCCTGCCAAGCTTGATCAGCTCTCTCCCGCTTGACACAGCATCGCCAAACTTGTGAATAAAAGAAGAAGAGTGACAAAAGTGACAAAACAAAAAACATTTATTTGGTTCAAAGGATAAAAAAGCTAAAGAGTGGTGAGTGTGGCATTTTTGTGTTGTACTAGTCCAGGTGCGTTTGATTGCTTTTCGAGGGACGTCTATCTATGGTGTGTCCTGATTGGGCCATGCAAGTCCACAACCCTACTTAAGACAGCATCCCCCATTGTCTTGTAAGATAACCTGATGAAGGTCTAAGTACTGAAACGTTGTTGTCATTAATCGCAAGTGAAGTGGACAGTGTGCGGGAGTCTTTTTCCTGTGTTGTACTGGCAAAAGTAATGATGGGCACATTAACATCATACTGACAACCATTATAGTGTAGGGAATTTCATTTAGTTCCCTTATTTTTCTCTCCATTTGGGAATATGTGTTTGTATGGACTGGACTCACTCCACAACGCACCCCACATATTAATATACCCCACCACAGAAATATGTTTTCAGGGCCAGACAATGATTTTTTTTTGTCAAATTCGCATCTAAGAGAAGATAACAGATAAGAGGAGCCTTACTTAGTCCCCAGAGGGGAAATTCAGGTGGTGCTGCACGCAGAAAGAGATAAGAATAGATTAATAGAGAAAAAACAAAAAAAAGTAGAAAATAATTAGAAGCATAAAAGTATAAATAAAATAAATTAAGTGCACTACAACTAAAAATGACAGGGTGAGCAGTGTACATTCAGAACATTCTAAACTAATAGTGCATAACCAACAGCAAAGTATAGTATAGGAGGGAATTATAGTGTAACACGAGAATTATATACGACATGATTTAATATATATACCAGTGTTCTTTTATTTATCTAGAAATATGATGTAGTATGTTATGTAATAGAACACTATAACACATTAATAAAGTACATTGCAATATAGTATAAATATAGTACAAAGTGAAATTGAGTAATTAATGTAACAATATATAGTATAGCTTATTAACATGTGATCTCTTTGAGTCCTGTTTGGATCATGTCCATATTCCATGAAAAATGTACTTATTGTATTCCAGATAATCATCTTTTGATCTGAAAGGTGCACCATGTGGTGTATCTCTTACTAGACTGTAAACAAACAAATGAACTCTCGTTTTTCTGGGGTTATGGTCGGATACATTCTAATAACTGCTCCTCTGATTTCTTCTGTATTGCATCAGATTAATATGTCTGAATATGAGGGCATTGGTGAACAATATGACAGCACTTTTGTAGTTCCTATCCTCTTGTCAGGTTCCTTTTTTTGATAAATACGCGATGTTGTCTTTGATGGCTGCTCAACAAAGAGAGAGCTGTCTTCAGCTGTAACCTTTCTGCACCAGAATCTGGAACATGACACATGTCAGGCTGTGATAAATGGTGCAGAGTCTCAGTAATTTCACCAGGAATGCCCTTGAGATGGCCAAAACCCCAATCGCAAATGCTATTGTTGAATTAAACCATAAAAAGAAATCCTTCCCCCTTGACATGATAGGAACAATGCTGAAAACGGAGGAATGTTTTTATTCTCTCCAGAATTTACCTGTAGTACTCCGGTTTATGAACAACAGAGCATGCCTGCATGCATGAAAGAGAGGACATAAGAAAAGTGTATGACACTTTATGTTTACTTGGATGTGTGGCATTATTATGAAGGCTTATCATGTTAAAACTAAAAAGATTTTTTTTTTTTTGCAATATTCTCAAATGAGATGTCACATCTAGAGACGTATACTATCTCATATCAGCAGAGTTCTGTGTAGTAGCTATTAAACACCTTTGACTGTCAGAAGGTGCAAAATTTGTCATACCAAAGACGAAAAAGGTTAGAAAAAAGTTGTCAATATGAGTGTTGCCTATTGATTCATCCTCCTTTTGAGCATAAGCCACATACAGTATCTTAAGCCCTACCCACTTGACTTCTACATAAGGAGATTTGCCTCACGAATGAAAGTCAGACGATTACCTGAATATCTTCACTGTGACAAAGGTAGTTTGATTGGATAAAATGGATTAGATTGGACACAATGACAAACCTGTATTTGCTGATACTTTGTGTTCCAATTCACAAATTCTGGTCTATTTTTATTGTTCTTATGATTGATATGATATAACATGATTGACTGTGTATACAATGTTCCCATAAATCACAAATCACAAAGCAAAGCACATCTCAGTCGAAGGATAGCAGGATGATCTGGGCCAAATAGCCGGTTGACTTGTCTGCAGGTCTGAGAAAACTTGTTTAGTATATTGAGAATTTGTTATATTATAGTAGAAAGTGTCTGAAACAGGTTTGATTTACAAAATGAGGTAATCAAATCACATAAGAAGTATTTTTCTGAACACATTTTACAACACTGGACCCATCCATGGCATATTTGGCCTCCTTGTTTTTAAATAAACATGAAATACCCTTTTTCTTGTTGCGGTCACATTGAAAAACCTGAGACGTTGCAGTTGCTTTTTAAATTCTCATGAGTGTGACAGGAAACTAGACTCACCACCAATAACCTCCACTATCTATCATTGCATTTGTTTTTAGGGAAATTCATGTAGCACACATTACAGCACACCAAAAATACAGCAAGCGACATAACGTGGAGCAGAACTGTGCCTGTCTCTATCTGTACTAACACATGCTCAATAGTGAACAACCTTGCCTTTACGCAATGACAGGACACTATTGAGCATTAATAATGCAAGTTACGAATAGGCTGTAATAAATAGTTTCTTAGATCCAATTCCCCACGGAGGCTTATCTGTAACCATAACAAAGAACAAAAAAAAAAGAAGCAGACTTATTGTCACTGGTAATCTTGCTCAGGCTCACTGAGCATTCTTGCGTGTGGTGATTTGCCCAGCAATTAATCCAAAAACTGTGGCTAAACTACCCTCTGTGATATCCCTTCCATCCTATGACAAATAGAACAGTGGAATCTTAATTAGGAGGGAATGCGCCGCCGATGTATTAGAGTAGCGATGGGAAAACGGATGAGGCCATCACACCACACAGCAGGGAGCTGAGGAGTCTGGTCCCCCATAGCTGTGTCCTATCCATAATGCCACGAGTATGCCACATGCCTCTGCTGTCATCTGCACGGAGCCACCGGGGGCCCCCAGGGGCCAAGGAGGTCCTCGCTATCCAGCACTTGAGTTCTGGGCTCATTCACTCATTTAGAAAACCTTCAACATCCCAGTGACCCTAAAAATCTGCTGCTCATTAAATGATAAAGAGCAACCATCATTCAGTCCGTAAAAAAATATAGTTTCACTCACCTTTTTTTCTTGTTGTAAGACACTAAAGTTACAATTTTCTGGAAAAGCAAACATTTTCACGGTAAAGTTAAACTGGATCTATAGATGTGAACTGGACGTAATAAATCATGCAGCCGTATCTGCATAGCTTTGCCCTGTGCCTTGGCCCCGGGACGGCTCCTTTTTTATTTATTTTTTAAGTTTCCATGTTGGTCATTGAGGTTCCCTTTTGAAAAATAGCCATAGTTTGACTATGTCTGTTCAGCTGGCTGCTTTCAATTTTATACCTGCAAAGTTTCAATCTCGGCCCTCCCTGCGTCCTTTAACATACGGTGCCCGCAGCAGCACCCTCCCCCACCTTCTTCTCCTTTTTCCAGGATTACTGGTAGAGACTGCACTTGTGCTGTTATTTTCAACCTTGGTGGACAGGGGCTTCGGTATGTATTCTGGAAATACTTCAAAGAAAAGCAAAAAGGCAGCAATTTTCTGCTTGAATATCTCTCTGACTAAATCCATTGATCATCCTTGGGTTTCCTGAGAGAGAGGGAGTGAGATGGAGAGGCATGTTTTATTCTCTAATAACTCCTACCTTCACCCCTTCCTGCCTCTCTGTTGTTGTGTTGTTGTTGGTCGCACTTCTGCTCTATTCCTGGGAGAGCTGCTGAGATTGAAGTTATTTTATGCTTCGGCTCCCCGGGCCCCAATTTGAAAACTCTTGTGTGTCAGTTTTCACACACTCCTGTCATATGGCAGGGAGCACTGCAGAGTTTTGCCTTTTACTTTATTCTGTGAAGGCATCTTGTGGGGCATTCTGCGTTTAGAGACAAATAGGTCAAAGAAAGATGACACGTTTATGTGTGCTTTGAAAATTCATAAAAACTTTTGCCAGTGCAGTATTTGTAATATCAGAGGTTCTGATTTCTTCTGATTAAAAAAAGTTTTGATTGGGCCGAGTGGTTTTTATGTTTGCGTCCCCATACTGCAGTGCACTGTGCAGTCCTGCTTCTGTATGGCTGACTCACAAAAGGTTTTCGTAACAAGTAAAAAATGTTGATACTAACTACAATGTTAAAATATGGGAAATAATAATGGCTGATTTTGGGTGAGATAAACAAGACAGCAAGAAATACACAAATAGAAAATACAATTTTCTCCATTGGGTTGCAGTCTTGTAAGCTCAGCTTCACCTGCATAATTGTATCAATCCTACTAGTCAGTGAAACATTTTGGATATTTTGTCAGAGTAAAAGGTTTGTTGACAACAGGATTCTCTCAATGACCTCTGTGAGTGTGTGGAGCACTAGTGTGTAAAAAACTATTTAATTTACGTTAATGAGCATTCAAACAATATTTACATTTTTTTTGTGGTGTCCACACTGTGGACATGCTGTGCATTAACTTGCAAAAACGCCAACAAGGTGGCAACACAGGTTAAGATAATCCATCATGCTTTAGACACAGAATTTTTTCCAATGATGCTAACCGCTAGCTCTAAGCCTGTTTGATTACAGCTCGAGGTTTGATGT
>OMLP01029264.1:0-10881 GCA_900302685.1 Spondyliosoma cantharus | reverse complement strand
CAATGAGAAAGAGAGATGATCAACAAAAAAATATTCAAAGTAAATATTTACCTCCATCAGGAAAGTTATGTTTTCACCCCTGTCCTCTGTTTGTTCAGTGGTTGGTTGGTTTGTCAGAAGGATTGCAGAAAAAACTACCAAACAGATTTCTATTGAACTTGGAGGGAGGATGCATTTTGGCCCAGAATAGAACCAATTAACTTTTGGGGCAGATCCAGATTAAGGACACTTTTTTCACTTTCCTTAACCATGAGAGGGCATTTTTTCACATTTTCGTTTAATTTCTGAGGGAGTTATGTATGGACCTTGATTAAGAAAATAAGGCATATATAGGTGGCTGGCACCAAGAACAATTTGATGTGGATCCTAAAAAAAAATCTGGATCTAGTGGATCTTAAAGGTGCACTATCTTTTGGGGAAGACATCTTCTTTACTGACTGATTTATTTTATAAAATAACAAACTAAGTAAACAAACTCTCTTTTTTTCATGACTGAATAAACTGATTAAAACAAACTGACCCCTGCGACCCCATAAAAAGGGATAAAGCGGTCATAAATAACAAAAAAGAAGGGGAAAAAGAAGTCCATGTAAATCTATTTTATTATTGAAAATTAACTGAATCATAAAAGTATATATAGGAAAATTCAATGAGGAGAGGACACAATATTAAACACTTAACAAAATAACTGCGATTACGTTGGTGACTGATAAATTACTAACGTCACAACATGAAACCGTACCTCAATTTACATCTTATCTCACTGTAAATTCTTATTGGCTACAAGCAAAATCAACCTCTGATATGAACAAACGTTAAACAACACAGCCTTTCTCAGGTAGCCAGACATAACAGAATGTCTCAGATTGATCTGTAGGTCAATCATGAGGGTAAAACTACCACCATAAACCTCTCAGTCCATCATGTAATCGTTACAAATCACTGTCCAGACTCCTGGATAAGCTTATCAAAAGGATTCACACAAAATTGTGTGTAAATCTGCCCCATAATCCTCTGATGTGTCATACTCATTACCTGATGGCGTGGGCTAGGTCCACACATTTCCACTGCTCCACTGGTTGACCATTTAGCTGCAGGAGAGTGTCCAACTGCTGCAGACCTGCCTGATCGGCTGGACCCCCTGCCAGAGTGAAGAGACAGAGCGAGTTCAGATGATTACACACTCTCATGTGCACTGCATGCTGTCCGGGGCTACAGCTCCTTAATTTCTAAGCTTTTTCTTTTAGTATTAGCGGCACAAAATGACCAAATTACTGTGCAGATGACAGAATAAAATAATCATCCATACATCCATATTAATTATAATAAGTATTCATTTCATTGTATTTTTGTTTAATCAACATTTTACTATAATTTTGTTATTTATATTGCTTATACTATCTTTGATTTCTTTATAGTTTATTATTGTTACCAACCAGGTACTGATCTATAAATAAATGTTAAACATCCTGTGTTTAGTCAATCACTTTGAGTTGCATCCAATTTGTTTGACAGGTGCATTGTAAACAGGGGCTCCAAACACACTTTTCACACTGGTTGTTTTGGTTCATATAACTTTTTCTTTTAGGTGCACCCAAATATACATTTTGATAAAATTTCTTAACACATTATGTTAAAGATTGCAAACAGTCACAAATACAAAATTGCGATAACATATATTGTTTAAAAAATAAACTGCTAAGTTTCAGGTGCGACCAATGAAAATGTTTAGTTGCACTTGACAGTTTTTTGTTGCATGTGCGACCACAATAGTCGCCCCCTGGAGCCCTGACAAATAAATTAAGATTTGATTGATTGATTGATTGATTGATTGATTGATTGATTGATTGATTGATTGATATGAAGATCCTTGTAAACTGTGGCAAAACTCTGTTGCATTCCCTCTCATCTCTCCTCAGTGACAGTAATGACATGGCAAACTAAAGATTCAGCATCCTGTTCAAAGACATGGCAGCAGGGTGGATGCCTGCCAACACGGGAGCTTGACTCCAACTCCGTTTGTCAGACAGGCTCCCTATTAACTGCAACACCCTGCTGACTGAGCTGATGCTCATGGTAATTTCCAGGCTACGACCACCAGTTAAATAAAAAAAAGTTAAAAAATGAAATGCCCAAATGTGACATCAAATTTTTATGCTGTGAGGTGCAATCACGAGATGCCAAAATCAGGTCACTTGATGTGAAGCGAAAGCAGCTTTTACAGGAATATAAGCGACAGTCTAGTGCCCTGAAACTGGAATACAGGAAACAAAATTTCTATTTTTTGACTTAAAAAGCATATAAGACACCTGCTTTCCAAGTTCATGTCATAAATTATCAAGAATGTTATAAATCTACTTTTGGTAGTCCTGTGAAAGAAAATGTAATACATCACTTATAGGTAGACAGTCTTACAATTGAATACACTTTAGTAAAGTAACTGCGTGTATGGCTGCTTTTGAAAATGTATAAAAATGAATGATTCTGGGCCTTAAGCTTCCAGAGAAAGAAAAGCTAAGAAAAACAATGAAAGATTGCTCCATCTTGAGGCAATTTAAGTCAATATTTAACCGTCTTTCTGGAAAGTTGAGCTTCATTTACACACTCATGAGCATGCAACACTTGCCTGGATCAACAGCCTGCACCCTCACAGGGGAATCGGAGCAGATGGTGAAGCCATATCCATCCTTTCCTCGAAGGATGGTCACCTGCACGAAACACACACATACACACACATAGTTATTCAGTGATATGAAGATACAACCTCTGTCTCTCTCCCCCTACTACTACCTGGAGGAACCAAAAGTAGCATGTTGGCAGAATAATCAACTTCCTTCCTACAGGATGATTAAGTAGATCTGTATTCTGCTTCTACTTCCTATTGAAACTGTCTTGACAGCAGTTTCCCTCTGAACCCAATTAGCCGAGTTAGTGGGAAAAACAACTCAGAGAGACGGAAGAAGGACGTTCATTGTCCAGGAGTCGGGAAGGATTGAATAAACCGAATCTGCCCAAAATCAGATTTCCCATCGATTCTCATCTATACGTCGGTAGTCGTGGTAGAAAACTGCTCCTGTAAACACTAATGACACCGATGATAAAGAGTGAATCTACACTGCTTAAACGTTTCTTCTCCCAGGTTACTCCCACTGATTTTAGGATTTGGCTTTATAGGCCAAAACACTACAATTACATACAGCATGACACTGCATTTTAAGAAACAAAACAGAAGAAAAAAAACATTTCTGATGAAGTGATATGTGACCTGCCATGAGGTTACTAAAAGATTAACAATTTTTTAGGAGTTTACATTCCATTGCCAGACATTTTATCAAACAGCACCACGCAGGAGAGTAAGGACTGTAAATCCTTTGTAAAGTTCGGGATCTCCGTCCAACTGCTGTGATTAAAAAGTGCAATCCCATATTTCTGGATAAAATGCAAGCATCAGGAATAGAGTTCAAATCCACTTGGCATCAGAGCTGCAACAATTAGCTGATTCATCGAAGACTTGATTGTAAGAAAATTAACCACCCACTATTTTGATAGATCGATGAATCACTCATTTTCTGGTTCCAGCTTCTGAAGTAAATGATATGCTGCTTTTCTTTGTCATATATGGCAGCAATAGAAGAGTCTCTGGGTTTGAAATATGGGTTGGACAAAAGTTTGGACAAGAGACCACTGTTCAAGTCACTTATAAAACCAAAAGTCAATGGTGACTTCTTTTGGAATGTACTTAAATTAGTCTTTTATGTTCTTAACGTTGGTTAATTATTTCAGCCTGCAAGTTTAAAGTTTGGGCTCAACGTTATGATTATTTTAAAGCACAACATGACAACTCAAATACACCAGATATACACACACACACACACACACACGCGCACACAGAGACAATGGTGATGGCTCTCTCCCATTGTCTCTCCTTCACTTTGACCCTGCATCGTCAAACATTCAGTACCTGTCCCCGATGGCCAGAGCCAAAGTCAACATGGTTCTGTCCAAAACATCTCACTTTCCATCTCATCTGCGGACAACCAGGGGCCCAAAACACACAGACAGCCCCACCACCCTCCCCATCCCCTCTCTCTTTCTGTCTCTTGCAGAGGAAGAGGGAAACTACATGTATATGCTGCTAAATTACAGTCTACCCTGGAGCAGGACGCAGCGACTTGGAGAAATACAGTGATTATTCAGGGGCCCGAAGCTTGTGATGACCCTAAAATGTCGGGCACGATTGCAGTTTCTTATAGTCCACTGATTTTTATATGCCCTGTGTCACACTGTTGGGGGCCACGATGCCCTTACCATATTTCTCTACCCTTAGTCGCTCCGATTTCTCTCTGTTTGAGTCTGCCTCCCGACTGACACTATTGTTTTAAAGACAGGTGACTTATCTAAGTGCTGTACAAAATACATTAGGTACCCTCTTTAATGCGTCTGAAACTTTGTGTTAACAGGGTTGACCTTCTTCCTCTGGGGCCGCTCACACACACGGATGCACACATGACTCGCCATCTTCATTCAGCTAAAATGTACAGACAGCCTTATATATGCCACAGTTGTTGCACTGTGCTTACTTTCGTATAAAGACAAACATAATATCTTCCAGCTGGGCTGTGCGACAAAAATAAAGTAATCAGGCAAAAATGGAGAGAGGAAAGGAGGAGATGCATGAAACGACTGTAGGTGGAGAGAGATGACAAGGAGCTAAGCGGGAATAAGAGATTAAATAGTGATAATAGAGGGACAGTGGGACTTGAAAAGCGAGGGAGCTTATGACAGCGGCAAACAAGAGGAACAGATGGCATGAAAATTACATTTCACTGGAATCAGCCATCAGTCATGTGACATTTCTGAAGGATCACCTTGAAGAAAATGTTGAAGAGCAAAGACGACCACGACTCAAAACAAACAGAAGTGAAGGAGACATCTATCCGCCACACCTTTCTATTTGTGTTGTTTTATAAAAAGCTGTTCCAGACATTGTGAAGAACTCTGAGAGCTGCTTTAATGTGGACCAATTCATCCAAAGTCCGGAGATTTTACAGTGTTAACTCAATTTGAGCGTAGTTGAGTCCAACCACTTGGAGTCCTCTGGACTGCTTGCATGGGAGAACAGTCCCATGGCCCCCTTGTCCAGGGATTATTTTCCAACTGGAGGAGAACAGAAGCGACTAGATTGGAAATAATGCAAGAAATAAGTATGAGTGCTCTTGAAATGATTCATTTTTTTTTGTTCAGTGCATCAATCACCAGACACATTACCGAAAATGAATAAAGATAGATAAATGGGAAAAGTTCCGAAGCTTGCATTAAATATTCATATTGTATGAGCAGCGCCTTAATGATAAATTAATAACAAAATCAAAGGAACTGTGTATGAACCGACTAGACTATGATGTCAACTTTCTTGTGATGAATTTAGATGTAACCCAAAGGAGGACAACCCCGTATCCCATGTGTGTGGAGTATGTGTTCACGCATGTGTGACAGAGCTTTTTCCCCTTTTTACATTCACGCCTCAATGCTCCACCATCGTTTCAGACATGATTGCATGAAGCTGGGAGCAAGAACTCCAGCTGCTTTTTCAGTCTCTTCAAAATATACGCATCTGTTCATATTTTTCACATTTTCTTCCACTTGGTCAATTGAATTATTTCATGACATTTCATTTCCCTATTTGTTCTAATGTGCTATTCAAATTTGTTGGCTATGAATTTGTGGGGTGGCAGCATCAGTTTATGGCATAGCACACATTTTTGTCCTCTTCTCCACTTCTGCTATCCTTCTCTCGCTATGTGGAGGATAAATAATGTAGAGGACAGACAGCTCGCAAGACACAGATCCCCTTCAAACTCCTACACTCTCTCACAGATAATTATTCCTTGCCGGATGTGTCGGACGTGTCATTGAAAGTAATGGGAAAATGTGAGGATCCCAAATAGATTGCCACGTCACTTTTCATATACAGCTTGCAGCTTTATAAATGATGGAACTTCTTTCTTATTTTTGCAAAATAATTGTAAAAGTATTGATTAGAGAATGTAACTGCCAAAACTGTGGGCACTCTTGTTTCTCAACTTCACCCCCTCCCTTACTCTCTGTAACACAAACACACCTGAGGCAGCCTACATCCGATGCAGAGGTGGCACAGCCCATGGATGGTATGCATCACACCTCCACCTCCTCCTCCTCCTCCTTCTCCGGCATTCAAATCAGCAGCCAGCACGCACACGCTGCGACGGTGACTTTCCACCTGGCCGGCCCGTCTGCAGCCCGAGTACCTCCACAGTTTCCTCTGTGCGGCTGAGTGTGTGCTCCTGGGGCTGTGCTCCGACGGCTGGGTTGACTTAAGGGTGTTATGAATCATCTCGTCGGCGACAGTCTCGAAGAGTTCAAAATGTGTAATAGCCAGGTGACAGTCCAGTTGAGGTGGCTCTGGATGGCAATGTGTCTCACCTTGCCTGGAAAACTGACAGGAATCCGTCGTAGATGATACAAATGTGTCCTTAGAGACGTTATACTGGCCTTCGCTCAGCTTCAACTTTATAAGCAACAAATAAGCCTAGATTCAATTTTCTTGTTAACAGTCCTTTCTGCAGAATTGGCGTCACTCTGCCACTGACCTCCAACTGCACTCATTCATGGTCTGTAAGTAACGACACTCCAGTCATCAGTGCGTATTCCTGCGTCCGTACCCGTCATTTCATCCGCAGTCTCTGGTCCTTCTCTTGGCTCTTCTCTTAAACTTCACTTCAACCTTCCCTTTGTCTTCTTTCCTTCAACTTTTCTTTTGCTCTCTTCTCTTCTTGCATTTGTTCGAACACACTGCCCAGCTCCTTTTGCTCGGTGGCCTAAACGGCAGCAGCTGCAGTAGCTCCTGAGATCAGCTGTGTGAGAGAGTGTAGCGGCGTCATGTAGGCGAGACTGGCGCTGGCTCGGCCTGCTCAGGCCACACTGTAGCTCCTGGCAGGGGCGCTCATGGGAACTCTTCAACAGCAGAAGAATAGGAGGAAGTGCCTCCCACCACCTCCCCCCCCTACCTCCACACACATACCCTGTACACGCACACACACATGCACTTACGCATACCTCGCCACCCCACAGCCAGGACAGCTTTGTGTGTCTGCCCCCGATAAGACCAGTTTGCTTCCTGAGTCCACACTATGAGGCTGTGAGAGGTGCCATAGCTCTCAGTCATTTTGCAAATATACACTGCAGTGACTAATGAAGGTGGCAGAAGGGAGACGTGTGTGAATCAGAGGGGGAAAGGCAGGATTTTGAACAGGACTTGTTGGGAAACTCTGATGCTGCAAACTTGTCACAATGGACTTAAACTCTGGACCGTATTTGCACGGAAATGTTTCCAATTGCTTTACGACTTTTAATGACCACTTTTGCTTTCCTCACACACACACACACACACACACACACGCATACACACACACAAATGCCTCAATCAGGCTTCACACCTCGTCCAACTTAGCTACCATATTCCCAAATCTCTATCCAGACATTATGCTTGTTTGTTATGTTTTCAACTTCCATATTTCCTCTGCTTTTCCTTTCAGCTGCCCCCCGCCCCCAACCGCACAGTACGGAAATTCACACGTCTGCAATTCTCTGGCAATCTCCCCTCCTCTTTCAGTTATCCAAACATGACTTTTATTTTTGTTTTCAACGTCCATAAGCCTGGGAAAGAGGTGGTAATCTGCAGAAAAATAACAACAAATGGCTCAGCGACAGCACTGCAATACAGAAAAACCTGTTAAATTACTGCTTAAACAGTGGCCAGTCTAACCCCTAGCAACCCCATTAATTGCCAGCTTGCCTCAGTTCCTTTCTATCATTTGGATGTCTGGCTCATCATGGATTGAAACATGGACAGAGAAGTGACAGAGGGGTGAAAGAGGAGCAATGCTGCACTAGTCTCCACGATGCTAATAAAGTGGCAGAAAAGGCCGTTGTCTTAAGATCCCTTCATGCCAACAGTAATGGCAGCTTTTCCCTGTTTGCCTTTTCAAAAGGGCGAGGGTTACCCGTCAAGCACACAAAAAACACTTTCTCTCTCTTTCATGCTGCGCTGTTCACCTCTAAATAGGCAGAAGGACGGATTAGAGGGAGAGAAGAAAGACAGAGAAGAAAGCATGTATTAGGGAGAGGAGTGAAAGAAGAGTTTGAAAAGCTTGTCTGGGAGCCAGACGAGGCCAATCTGGTGTTTAGTAGTGTGGGATCTCTCTCTCCCTCTCTCTCTCTCTCTTTCTCTTTCTCTCTCTCTCTCTGTCTCTCTCTGTCTCTTTCTGACCTGAATAAACAGCTATCAAAGGAGGGGGCGTCTTCCAAGCCAGTGAACACACAGGATGGGTCTAAGACCAAGTTCAGGGTCTCAGTTCACGATGTGCTTCAAGTCCAAACTGTAGAGGCTCAACGTAAAGGATTCATAACTATACTACAGCTACAACACTTTGAAGATGACACAGAGAATAATATGAGACAAAGTGAGATGACAGAGTGCAATATCCAAATCGCATGAAACTGCCATTTTTTTGATAAAGGTACAATGTGTGGCAAAACAGACAAATCTTTTTCTCAAGACGAAAGCTAACATGTTTGTTTGGTACAGACCCAGACGTGAGAACAAAAAATGTGATGCAAAAAATGATCATTCAGTTGGATTTTCCCACTTCCCAGTTGGCACTTTCAACTGGAGCGCCAGTCGGGCGCACCTAATAAACTCAAAATCTAAGATGGCTGCTTTGTGAATCAGCAGCTGTGAAAGCTGTCCAACACAATGTTTATTAGCACTTCTGTTTCATTTGTGTCTCATTAGTCTGACACACAGTTCTGTCCAACTTCCATCTGTGGACATGTTTCTTTTATGTTTGTATACACAAAATACAGTGTAAATCATTGTTAATCGCCTGGTATTATAAACAATAGCTAAAAAATCTCTAACTTGGCTAGACCTGGTATTCCAACTTGTTGTACTGGAATGTTGTCAACTTGGGTATGACGTTGTTCCAAGATCCGACTTTCAACTTCCAAGGTGAATGGAACGCGCTATAAACACAACCATCATATAGTTGAGGGTAATTGGAATGTCAGGCGTTTGTGTTCAACCATAATATTGGACAAATACACATTTGTAACTTAAGATGTGTTGGAGGAAACATCCACAGATCTCCAAGTATCAAATGTCATGACAATCCATCCAAAAGTTGTGTCGATATTTCCTACAATTTCAACCTCATGGTGGTGCTTGAAGAAACATTAGGCTATCAAGTCATCAACAGACCAACATTGCCATCTATAGATCTATGCTTTCAACCTGAGTTTATAAAAGCCTTTCTATCATCCATGCATGAACACAGCGATGGCAGCAGACCTTCCATCTAAAGCTCTGGCCATCTGGAGCAATTTGGGGATGATGGGTGACTCCCAACTGAGCCGCAACAGTCCATACAATGTGATAAACATTAGCTATGTGCATCACATCCGCTGTATGTGGTTTCATTTCTTTCAAATTAAAAGAGCAGCTAGGGGCAAGTTCAAGCTGGACTCATGAAGGTTAGGACCCTGGGCCGAAAGTACTCACAAAGGGTAACGTTCTGGCAATAACACGAACCATTCTTCATTTTATGCTGATGCATGGGCCATAAAATCTAACCTCCCTGTCCTCCTTTCAGCTCACCTTACCCTTCCTTCCCATCTTTTCTGTCAGACAGAAGTGTCAGACCCATTTTCACAGAGACGGTTTCGGAGCTAATGCTAGCTGACAAGCAAAGTGATGGGGGGGACACGTTGTCCAGGGTGCAACTATTGTTTCTATTCATGAACTCCCTGCTCAGTGCCAATGACATGAGCACATTTTTTTTCTTGCCCATAAACATAATTGGTAAATGCTGACATGGCAGCTGAGGAGATGAATTCTTGTTATTCTGCACGTCAAGTCTGATTATTGCCATGAGGTGAGAATTTTTTTTTCTGGCAGTCACATTTTGGAGATTACTCAAACATTTCATTATGCTTTCTTGCAGGTGAACATATCTGTGTTTACTTCAACTCTGACAGGTAAAGTGAACCTGTAAATGGCTATAAATCAAGCACAAACACACAAAGTTATGTTTTTAAAGGGAAGTCTTTAAACTCTAAGAGAAAAGTAAATGACAGTTTCTCTATCACAAAATGTCACTCCATTGACTAAGACCGGTATTTATCTGAAAATGCTATAATTCTTGCCTACATCTAGCCGTCTTGCCTGTATCTCAAACAGCAAACCATGGGAAGACAAAAGAGAAAGAAAAATAATGGAACTTGATTGCTGTGACATTTTCAAAATATAATTTCTCCCCAAAAAATGTTGTAATTGTCTAAATGTATAAAAGGAAAGTGAAAAATGCTGGGAAAGGCTGACAAAAAGGGAAATATTCTTGAGGTAGTCTCGCTTGAGGGACATTCCATTGTGGATATCAAGTATTATCTTCACCGACAACTGAAGTGTCCAAAAGCTTTCAATGTGCCCCGCAGAAATCATTGAAATTATTCATGGTCATCATCAAACACTGAAAAATGTTTGAGTAGGTAAAGAGTGGGCAGTTAATGACACCACAGAGCTCTTTGTGAAGTAGGGTTGATGGCCATGAGCTGACAGTGGGAGAAAAGAGAGGAGCTGGAAGAGGCCACAGCAGTGAGGGAGGAAATACGCTAAGGTCTGGAAGGGAGCAGGGACGAGGCAACAGAAAAATGGGTACGCAAAAGAGGAGAAAGTCTAAAAGGTTTTCCATTCTTCACTAATTCAGTCTGTGAATGTGCTTTCCCCCTTTCCCTTAACTCTCCCCTGAGACGGTCCCACACAAACCGCACAATCATCTGTTACTT
>OMLP01029263.1:22162-40230 GCA_900302685.1 Spondyliosoma cantharus | reverse complement strand
CACACACACACACACACACACACACACACACACACACACACACACACACACACACACACACACACAGGCTGTGGGCTGAGTACATTGCATGCTTGTAACTACTGCCTTGTGAGTTAGACTTATGACTAATAAGGATAAACTTTGATGGAGACATCATGAAAGGATTTTTTTCTCTTCAGGAGTTGAAACATTTGGCAAATCCAAGTTTTGCTATTTTTTGTTTTTTAGAAATATTTTGTTTTATCTGTTATTTTAATTGCCTCCCCCAAGCATGTTATGTTTTCGTGTTTGTTGATTGGTTTGTCAGCAGCACTACACAAAAACTACTGTATATATTTCCACTAAGATTGGATTATGGATGGGTCTTGGCCCATGCAGAACAGACGAAAGGACAGTTTGCAGATTTTTTTCTCACATTTTAACATTGCGTGATAAGGCATTCTTCAACATTTTCAATAACTTCTCTGGGAATAATGCATGGATCTTGATTTTCTGTTGGATACACCTTGATTGAAATAAATGGGACTGTTGAGCCTTGGTGGAGGTATGCACTCTACTGCCTGTCATTCTAGCATGCATGTCCTTGGATTACAATGTACATTTTTCAATGAATCTTAAAGTCTCATATTATTGTATATTCATAAGAAATTTGTGTTTATTAATAGATTTCATAAAGGCAATAACATCTGACAAAATCATAGATGACATGATGATGGTGGGCAAGGTGGGAAGTTTTAGGAACAGTTTGTACCCAAACACTGAAGATCAGGCCCTCAGTTTTTTGGGGGGGGTTTTGTCAATAGCCAGTGACGGGTCCCACTGATATCGAAATGTGACTAGAAACGAAAATAGAAAGTGATTGCATCCAAGTGTGACACTGCAAAGGTTTTGAAATAAAAAACTGTACATAGATGGGGGAGACCAGCTTAAGAGAGACTAATTTGTGTTTCTTTACTGAAAGCTTATCCAATTGCTCTGATGAGAAAACATTAAACCCCAGAGGGCCTTCTTCACTGTGATTATATATAGCATTGCAAAGGACTGAAGGTTATAAGAGCTTTGACTGAAAGGTTGGGAGCACATGTCACATAGTTTCTGACTAATGTTAAATAGTACAGCACTGTTTTTTTTATAAAGGAAGAGAAAGGTGGCGTGGCCTACTTTTAGAATACCTGCTTAATTATCAACACAGTAAAATTAAGTTGTTAGAAAATGTTTTATTATTTCTTGCTTGAATTGTCTGACCTGAGTCTGATTGTGGTCATTGGCACACTGACTTGTTGTCTAAATGCTGAGTTAGCTAAGCTCTGATGGCCAGCAGCCATTGTACAAGGTGTGACTAGCAACCAGGGGACAGGGAACCAGCCTGATAAACAGAATATGTAAATAGGGTGGATGAGTGGCCACATTTCCAGGAAAGGGAAGTGATGACGCAGTGGAACGGGCTGAGGGGAGGACGCAAACAGGATGCTATCTGCTGTGGCTTCCTGTGCAATTTTAGAAATCAGATTTTCCCATGAATTTCTGTGAAAGCAAACATATAAACAGCTCGTGCTATTTTCTTAGGAAGCAGAGCAGGGTCGTTAATATCAAGTCATGTTGAGACATCCACAGTTCATGACCTTTTTTTTAAAATATTTTTCTGTTTTCAGGAGATGTTGAGACATTGAAACACCACTAGACCCTGGATGGAGCTTGACTGGGGCTTGTACTGGTCAAGGTGAGCATGTGTTATATGTAGAGAAACACACGTATACACACACCCCAGGTGGACAATCCATTAAAGATTCAAACCAGTTCAGTTTTAACTCTGAGATGTAGTATTTCTCACATTGGCAGCTGCAGTTTGTGTACCTGATGGGTTGTGCAACACATCTCCTATTGTCCCTGAGCAAGTGTCATGTTGTCAAATGAAGCTGATTCAGGTTGGTGGCACACTGCCAGGCCTGTTGAGACCGATCTGTGGTTGTGGTGGGATGCTGCTGCTCAGTCTGTTGCTCTGCTAGAGACGTGTTGTCTACTTGGGTTGTCAGTGTTTAGATTTCAGTCACGTCAAACTTTTAGAAATTCCAAAATGTCGGTGTGAGTGAACTAATAAAATATGCTATTGTAAATGAAAAGAACAGTAAGTTGTGAATCCCAAAGTTTCAGGTAACAAAAATACTTTTTATAAGGACATTGTATTTATTCAGGTTTTCTGCATGGCTTCCCCATGACCACAGTAGAAACTGTGCTTGACCACTGTGCATTCCCTCTTTTCATTAAGACCCCCAACAGCCCCCAGCTCTGCTGTTTGTCCGTTTCAGGATGTGAGGCTGACTGAGGGCTGATGTCATCTCTCTCGATCTCTGCAGAGGTGAACCTTAGGACAGAAACCAGGAGGGAAGGAAGAACGAGAGAAGGGAGGGCAGTGAGAGTCACAGTCGGAGCAGGATGGGCAGATTTAGAGAGGGGTGGTGAAAGGTAGACAGACAAGAAGCATGCGGTGCAGATTTATGGCGCAGAGTGCATGTCTGAGACTTGGTGCTCTTCTTGTAGTAGTAGTGGTGGTGGTGGTGGTGGTGGGTGACTGGGCTGCATGTCCTAGCCTGCTGTTGCAGAGCAGGGGTTGCATAATGGCTCCCATCCGTTCTTTTCCACTCTGGAATAAGCTCACTCTGTGTCTGCACACACAAGCACTCTTGAACACAAAGTCCAGGATAGGCTTGTAGTTGAACAATCTGGTTGCACAGCCACACGCAAGAGCTTTGTGTGTGTCTCTGGGTGGGAATAGGAAAGAGCAGTGACCTTAGAGGCTGGGTACAGAGGTTTCCTCTAACATGAGCTCTGAGGGGGTCAGACACAGGGCAATGCCAGAGCCAGAAAACAAGGGCAGGGTCGTCAGCCCAGTACTGCTACACCCAGGGAGGGAGGGAGGGACGGGAGGGCTGTCTTCGGGATGGTATGGGGGGGAAACGGCAGTAAAAACCTATTGGAAGAAAGAACGGATGTAGCCTAGTATGGAGAGTAAAGAGAATGCGGAAGAGGGATAATTCTCACTAGTCCCTGAAATGCGCTGTGGAGCCTCGCCTGGATTGTAACTAGGCTGCACAAGCTTCAGCAGTGTTCAGTTTTTCCCTGTGCAGACCCAGGCATTTAAACAAAGAGACAGGCTGCTGGTGAATATGTGCCTTGCTGGGACAGTAGCTCCTAGCACTGATCTTCCTTCCAGACTCCGCTGCGACATGCCTGAGCATGTAAGCATACTGGAAAAAGGTTTGTATATGCAGTGTGTACGTGTGTTGCCACTGCTAGCAGAGTGGTATCATTCTAGCGGGCAGGCTGGCTGAACGCAGGATGACCCATCTCCCCCGAGGCTCCAAATCACTACATCATCATCAGTCGCTCTTCGCAGTGGAACAGATGAGATTTCACTCCCATCAAGCACTAAGCAGGAACCAAGGCTGCTTTACTAACTGGATAGTATATTCTCATAAATCTGTAGGAATCTACAATCTGCTCTTCCCTTAGAAGTCACTTAATTTATATCCTTCCTCAGTAGCTCTGGGATTTTTCAAGATTTGACCGAAATTGGCAGTATCCCTGAGTGGACTTTTGAGGGAACTTTGCAATCCACACTAAATCTTTGTTTAGATTGATTGTACAACACACATATGTGTAGAGTGTATAAAACCACTCCCAGTTCAGTCTTCTTGATCATGTTGCACAATCTGTTTGCGTGTGTGTTTACATGTGTGTGTAATATATATATATGTGTGTGTGTGTGTGTGTGTGTGCTTTCAGGTGCTGATATGCGCTGAAGATGAGTGGCATAGGAGACAACTCGTTGGAGCCACTGTGCTCCGACCGCAAGCGTAAACTGTCGACCTGTGACACACCAGGCTTAGGGTGAGTGCTGTAAATTTCTGCTAATTGTCAATCACATACCAGTCCACTTTGTCTGCTGCTGGTGTCAATGTCAGCAAGTGCACTGGGTCACTTCCTTCTTCCTGGCCTCACGTAAAGATTCCTACCCTTCTGGTCCAAATGTGTGTCTACTGCTCACAAAATATCTAAAGCATCTGAGCCCCTGCCGTATGGCCTGCATACATCCGTTTGGGGGCATGGGGAGGTGAGGTTGTCATGGTAACGTGTCTAATCCCTTTTGCGCCCCGGCAGGTGTGACAAGCGTCGGAGAGAACAGGAGAGCAAGTACATTGAAGAGCTGGCTGAGCTCATCTCTGCCAACCTCTCCAACATCGACAGCTTCAATGTCAAGCCTGACAAATGTGCCATCCTCAAGGAGACCGTGAGACAGATCAGACAAATCAAAGAGCAAGGTACCAGCAGTGTGCAAATTGCACCCATACACTCCTGGTCATAAACAAAGCCACATACAAAACATATAATTTGTACCCTGCTGCAGGACAGATGATGCCACTGATGAAGTGGTGTGTTTGGTTCATGGCCAGGCTGCTTCAGAGTGACAGCCACTCTGGCTGTTTGTATTGCTGGGGGTAAACGAACACCAGTAATTGAAACCGATCCTTGGTAGTCATGGCTCAAGGCTGCCAGTGACAGTGTGTATCTGCCTCTCTCTGGGAGGCTGTTTGGAGACACTGGTGATTCAGAAATCAGCCCTTATAGAGAATCGCTCTGTACCTAAGTCTTTCTCCAGTCGTTTGGCAGATTTGACACGAAGAAGAATATTTTCTTCCACCAGTTATAGCTCGTTTGAGATTAGATATGTGAGGTTAAGTGGGTAAGGATGAGAAAGAGCGAGCAATCACGCTAGAATCTACCCAGAGGGTCACAGCTGGCTACTGCTGGCCCGGGTGTTATGCAGCCAGGTTGCTATAGTTACAGGACGGAAATGATGGACGGCCTGTTTTTTTTTTTCCTTCTCTTTTCTTTCTCTTGTCCATTTAACACACCTTTTCCCTCCTCTTGTTTACACATCTTTGCATCATATTCCCAGGTGTGTCTTTGTCTATGTCAGTCACTTCTTTCTCAGTTCTGTTTTCTTGTGCAGCCTAGTTTAGTGTAGAAATGGAATTAAATTCAGTGTCAAATTATTTGCCGACTTGCTCAACGCCACAGATGACCCCTATATAGAGTGGTATCTAACAAAGCCTCAGACACATGCTGATTTTAAAAATAGAAAGGCATGCTAACCATGCAGCCATGGCTCATGCTGCCACCTGCTGGTCAGTAAAAAACAAAAGTACTTTATGTCTTAATGTCTAGGGAAACAGCCAACTGGAAATCATAGAAAGGTTTCCATGAAAATGTGATGTACAGTATGATCAAGGAAAATACTATGAAATAACAAATTTTATAGTGGGGCTGAAAACAAAGCTGCAAAGTACAAAATTGATTAAAAAAAAAAAAGTCAAAGGAGAATAGATAGCTGTTATAAATGTCTCTTCATCAGTAGAGTGATGTACTTCCTCTGTTCTCAGGAAAGAGCTCATGCAGTGATGACGATGTCCAGAAGGCTGATGTGTCCTCCACTGGTCAAGGGGTCATTGACAAGGACCATCTGGGACCACTGCTCCTACAGGTCAGCTTACAGACAGTCAACAAGGGGCAAAAGTCCAACTCCAATTAGCTGCTGTTCTATATGCTTGACTATCATTGCTTACTTTTAGTTCCCAGCTGGGTTGTAAAAGACCCACAACCATAATCAAATAAGGTGTTCTTTATGTTGTTATTTGCTTTGATAAGTCTTCCTCCATTCATCTCTCATTTTTGTGGCCCTGCTGTTTTTTAGGCATTGGATGGCTTTCTGTTTGTGGTTAACCGAGAGGGCAGCATTGTATTTGTGTCAGACAACGTGACGCAGTACCTACAGTACAAGCAGGAGGAGCTTATCAACACCAGTGTCTACAACATCATCCATGACGAAGACAGAGAGGAGTTCCACAAGAATCTACCCAAGTCCAGTGGTGAGACATGGGTTTATACATGACTGGGTGTAAACACGTTCAAGATCAGATGTACCATAATGTACACTCAAGTGTGGGCCCTCTCTCACACAAGCGCATAAATGATTTAACACATGAACATCTGTTGCCTGTTTCTCTCCACAGTACCAAATGGGGCATCATGGGGTGGAGAGGCACCCCGGCAGAAGAGCCATACCTTTAACTGTCGTATGCTGGTGAACTTTGTTCATGGTCAAAGTCATGGGATGACAGAAGAGAGGCCTGTAAGCCAACGCTATGAGACAATGCAGTGTTTTGCACTCACTCAGCCTCGGGCCATGATGGAGGAGGGAGAAGGTAAAATTATTGTTAACAGTCTTGAATTTGTTGTTTGATTATTTTGTGCTTGTTTGTTTGTTACAACACTTAAAGATGGTACAATGTTTAACATGTACATTTGTTCATGCAGAGGATTTGATTTGAAGTAGCGGTAGACTTACACATAGTGTGTTGCTATGGGCTGGGCTGTATTTATTGGTCAATTTGTACTCAAAACTTGCAAATAAAAGCAAGTAAGCTTTTGTATGCCTAGCTTCTCCTCTGTTACAGTCGTATGAGGACTCATTATGTTGTCTGTTCTTATCAGATTTGCAGTCATGTATGATATGTGTGGCGCGACGCATCATTGCAGTAGAGAGGACGGAGAGGTTTAGCACTCGCCATGAACTGTCTGGTAAGTTGCCACTGCATTACAACTAATAGATGAAGGTACTTTCCCAGAGTGTGGTAAATTTATATAATTAGGCACACATTAAAATATGCCATTATTATTAGTACTGATATGACAATGTGACTTTTCAAGCCATGTAGTTCTAGATATTTGAGTCTCAATACACTTTTACATTTGGAATATACACTGGCTCTAAAGTAATTTCCTTTTTACCACCACTAACCATTACTGTTTGTGTAATCCGAATGATGCATCTTCTCTTGCAGGTAAACTGATCGAAATTGAACAGCAAAGCACTCTTCACACCACTATGCGTCCAGGCTGGGAGGACCTAGTCAGGCGCTGCATGCAGATGTTCCTCCATCGAAGTGAGGGACAACCCTGGTCCTACAAACGCCACTATCAAGATGGTATGTAGTCCTGAATTTTTGGTACTGTTGTAAGACTCTGTGATTTAGAGTTTTCTTTTGTCTTGTTCTTGCCCATCTGGCCTTCTTTGTCAAAATATTAAAGCTTTAATTGCTGTGTTAATCCAGTCAGCTTGACAATAAAATCTTTTAGAAAATTGAACACTTGAAGGCTTTTTGATTCTGTAGCAGCTACATGGATGTTTAATTTGTTACCTTAGGTATTAACCGAAGGTCAACTCTTGCATTTATGTCAGTAGGTCAGGTTTCATAATGGGGAAATATAACTGTGTCTAAAATAAAGAGGTATACAAACAGCTGTGTGTGAGACAAAACTCGTTGGAGTTATGACTTCCAACATATTATTAAGTTGAGGCAAACATTTTACCATGCCCTTTTGTTGTGTGGGAAAAAAGATCTGTGTCACCTCATCACAGGTCATATAGATAAGTTCCTGCCAGAACCAGCTGTTGCACAAGCGTTTGCTTTCTTGTGTTAGTGTGGGCTTTCATTTATCTTTTTTATGCTCCAGCTTTCCATAACAGCCATGCGGAGACCCCACTCTACCGCTTCTCGCTCTCTGATGGCACCCCAGTCACAGCCCAGACCAGAAGTGACCTCTGCAGGAATCCCAACACCAATGAGCCGCACTCTTTCCTCTCCACACACTTGCTACAAAGGTGCAGATGCTGTAACACTTACTACAAGAACTGTGTTGTATGTGCTTTAACTCTGCTCTGTTTTGAATATTTGCTTTTTTTTGTATTTTCTTGTAGGGAGCAGAACAGTTATCGTGGAAACCAGGGTGGAGGCATGAGGCCCCAAAATATGGGTGTGAACAATCCCAACCAACAGATGAACATGGGTCCAGGAGGGGGCATGGGCATGAACAGGGGCTATAGCATGGCTGAACAGGGCAACATGCCACAGAGAGGAGTGCCTCCATACACTGGGGGCAACCGCATGAATTCTATGAACCAGATGAATCAGATGAATCCCATGCATCAGATGAATCAAATGAATTCGATGCATCAGATGAACAACATGGGTCAGATGAATCAGATGAATTCCATGCATCCGATGAATTCCCCTATGAACTCAATGAACCAAATGGGGCCCATGAATCAGATGAGCCACCATGGCATGCATCAGCAGCAGCACCAACATCAGCAGATGAGTCAGTTCCATGGAGGTGGAGGTGGACCAGGAAGTGGAGGATACGGAATGGGAATGACCAGTCCCCCCCAGGCTAGTCCAGGGATTAATGCCCCCCCACACAATGTCATGGGTTCACCAAGAGTCCGAGGAAGCCCCAAGATGGGTGCCAGTCCCTTTTCTCCTGGAGGTATGAACCAAACTTATCTAGAATTAATGAAAAAGAATTGGCAACTTTTAGTATGCAGGATTTAGAATTACTAGTTCTTAAATCTGCTGGCATTTGTGTTGATAACTACGTGGCTCTATAACATGACTTTCGTTATTCCATTACAGGTATGAACTCTCCTATGAGCTCCAGTCATCCTGGTAATTCTGGAGGTGGCGGAGGAGGCACCACCTTCTCCAGCAGCTCCTTGAATGCCCTCCAAGCCATTAGTGAGGGAGTGGGCAATCCAATGCCCTCCCCACTCACCTCTCCAGCGCCCCACAAGCCTGACAGTTCCCCAAGCATCAACTCCACCAACCAGGGAGCAGGGGGATCCTGTAAACTCCCAGCCTACTCTGACTCAAAGAGCCCAGGCAGTTTACTGGGGGCTGGAGGAGAGCAGCAGCACCCACACACCCCCACCAGCGAGGGCCCTCCTGACAAACCAGACAGCCAGGCCAGCAGAGAGGTGGGTCCGACCGGGGTAGAAGCCAACCGAAGGGTCCCTGACAACAAGTGCCACAAGAAGCTGCTGCAGCTACTCACATCCCCTACAGACGAGCTGGTGCCATCTAATCACACACCAGGCTCCACGCCCGACGCTAAAGACGGACCAGCGGGAGTCACAAGCCCCTCGTCCTCGACAGGTGTGTCCTCCTCTACAGGCGGGAATCATGGTGCTGTGTCTTCTTCTGGTGGCACAGGACAATTAACAAGTCAGTCACTGCAGGAGAAGCACAAGATCCTCCACAAGCTCCTGCAGAATGGAAACACACCGGATGAGGTGGCTCGCATCACAGCCGAAGCCACTGGGAAGAGCAGCCTGGATTCAGGGGCACCGGAGCCTGGGCCTACAGCCACTGCAGGGGCTCGAGGATCAGAATCAAAGCAGGAGCAGCACAGCCCTAAGAAGGAGAAGCCTCACGCCCTCCTACACTACCTCCTTAATAAGGATGACTCTAAAGAAAGTGGTGATATCAAGCCTAAGCTGGAGGAGCTGGAGGGAAGAGGAGCTCAGGGTGCAGGGGTCACCAGCTCTGACCCCCACTGCATTGATGGGAAGGTCAAGTTGGAGCCATCGGATGAGGTAAAGTCAGAATAACGATTTGTTCAATGTAGTTTAAAATGGCAAGAAGAAAATTGTCTCTAATCATTCTTTTGTCTCGATGGTTCAGACGGAGACCCTGGAGACCATTCTTGGTGTCCCAAGGAACAGCTCTAGCTTCTACCCTGAACCTGACTCCAGAGCAGGGAAGGAAGTGGGAAACAAACCAGGAAATATGCCTGACAGTTTACATGGTGAGCAAGTGGAAATTAAACTAAATGTAACACTGTTCAAATGTAACAAGGGTTCAAAACATAGAATATACACTATATGCTCCTGTGTCAGTCTTAATATTAGAACCTAAATGTGTCAAGGGCTGTAATTTCACTTTGGCATTTTGTGTTTTTCAGAGGGGGAGAGAGGCCCTATGCCTCCTGCTCAGCGCGCTGCCTATCAAAGAGCCTTGTCCATGGATGCCAAGCCTATAGGTGGAGAGGGAGCAGTAGGAGGCGGGCTGGCTGGGAGAAGGAATGTCCCCTGTCCAACGTTGGTCAAACAGGAAAACATGGACACTCCGATCCGAGGGGCCATTCCGAATGGCTTTCCAGGAGGCATGGGTGTGTGTCCACCACGAGGCAACCCAACAAGTAACTTGAACACTCTTTTCTATGAACGTCTGTGTCCAACAGACATTTGAGATATTTGTTTTATCAATACTAAGTTCTTTTAAATTTAAACTTGATGTTAAACCCTACAATCTATGAAAAGAAGCTTAGGTTCTAATATTTATAAGCATACTGATTTTTGTGGTCTTTGTGTTGTTCAGGAGCTATGGGCAGAGGAGTGGGAATGCCCCAGCGGCCTCCCATGTCAGGGCCAGTGGACTGGGGGATGCCAAGGGCAAGCGGCAGCCCTGTGGCCGGACCAGGACACCCTGGCATGGGTCGCTCCGGTCCAATGGCAGGACCCATGATCAACCGCTCCAACAGTGTACCAGCAAACACCAGGTCTATGCTGCAGCAGCAACTCATGGATATGGGTATGTCATGTCTCTGTTGTAGTGTGTGAAACTCTAACTAGTGAATGTTTGGTGCTTGAACTTAATTGGTGCATAATATAATGAAGTATCCAAACAAGAATAATTTTCTGCTAAGTGGCTGGTGGATACTTTCACTAACTGTTTCCACTCTATATTGATTATACACTATTATCACCTCTACAGGTACCAATGAAGCCAATATGGGTATGAGCCGGTTTAATGGACCTGGGCCCCCACCTCAGTCCCCTTCCTGGCCAGACTCTGCTATGGGAATGGACAGACCACAAGGAAGGAATCCAAACAGGTGATCCCCCCACACTGTTCCCAACTCTATCCCTCTGAATTTTTTCCAAATTAGTAAACCTAATGCTGAATTCAGAAAATAAGCTTATGATAGAAGTCTGACTAAACATCTCCTGTGTTCATGTGTAGTAGGGACCAGTTTGGAAACCCCCTGGAAGAGCTGCTGGGGCCTCTGGCCAACAGTGAGGGCCCAAGTGATGAACGGGCACTTCTAGACCAGCTGGACTCTTTGCTCAACACCGCTGATGTCATCGCTCTGCAGGAGATAGACCGAGCCCTAGGCATCCCTGAAATAGTAGGCCAGGTACAGAACATCCTACACTATACATGTTTTATTGCGTACAGATATTAGACGTGAAATTATGAAACCCCTAGTATCCGTGATTTATCTAAGGTATAATTATATAAACACCCATAACCAATGTTGTGTTGATATTGCAGTACATTTTGCTTCGTTGAGACAAACATGACATGCAACCTTTTTGTACATCAGAACCAGGGACCTGAAGGCCGCCAGCAGGGCCCAGAGCAAGGCCAGGGACAACGCCGGCCATCAGAGCCTTTCCCAGGGCCGGACTCCTCATTGGGCATGGACCAAAAACCCATGTATAACCAAGGCTACCCCGGGCCTCCAGGTCCCCCCTCTGTGGGCATGCAGCCCGGTTATAGTGGCAACATGATGCAAGGCCAGTCTCCTGGAGGCTTCAACCCTGTGATGAATCAAATGGGCCAGACAGGAGGCTTCCCTGGCATGGCGGGCATGGGCAACCCCCGTGTAAACATGATGCGGCCTCGCATGATGACTGCCACCAAGCCTCTCCGACTGCAGCTGCAGCAGAGACTGCAAGGACAGCAGGTGACCACACAGACATGATATCCACCCTAAAAGTGAATTTTAAGTATTGTTATACACTGCCTGGCCAAAAAAAAAAAGAGGATGGAAGATGGAAAAACTTGATCAGTATATCAGGTAATCAGCTGACCTAATATTTTTGGCCACATAACTTTGATGAACCTAAACTGACCAACTGAAGCAACCCAGCGACCACATTTGTTCTTCGAAGTTGATGGTTCACCACTATCCTTCCAGGTTTTAGTGATGCGTTCTTAACCCAATTTTAGTAGTTTTGGCAATTTCCTTAGTCGTTTGGTTGCTTGATGCAGGCCATAATTTGACCCTTCTGAAAAAGAGTATCATCTTTTCCACAACGACAGGATATGTCTTCTGACAGGTTATTAAAGAAATAAGAAGCTTATAATAACTTGTTGCAGGCTGAAACACTTTAATTACTGCAGTAATTATCATATGGAAGGCTCTTACCTATTTGCTTGCCAAATCAAGGTAGGGACTTTTTTTGGCCAGGTAGTGTAATATGACATATTGGCAAAGCAACTTGTGTCCTGTGATGCTATGGTAAAAGGGAACATAAAAACTAGCATATTGAACCGGATTCATCTTGTTTGATCTGGCAGTTCTTGAACCAGACACGACAAGGCATGAAGATGGAACATCCCCCAGCAGGAAACCCAGCCATGCATCCAGGCATGCAACCTGGCATGCAACCTGGCATGCAACCTGGCATGCAGCCTACAGGCATGGCTGGTCAGGTATGTAGTCACCACTTCCTCACATCTAATATAGTGTGCATTCTTTTGTCACCTTCAAGCAGCCAAGTCACCATATGTAGGATTGAGGGCAAAGTATTGATGTTTGTCTGCAGCCGGGTTTCCTGAACGCCCAGATGATGGCTCAGCGCAGCAGGGAGATGATGACCATCTCTCAGATGAGGAGGCAGCGGATGCTGATGCTGATGCAGCAGCAGCAGCAGCAACAACAACAGCAGCAGCAACAGCAAGGGGCAGCAGGAGGCTTCAGTCCTCCTCCTAATGTCACTGCACCAGCAGGTATGGACAGCCCCATGGGAGGTCCCCCTATGAACCAGACTGGACAGCAGAGCTTCAACTATGGAGGTAATTATGGTGAGTTAAATAAGATGGAGCCCTGCTTCATTTTCTCTTAGAATCTTGTAAGTTTCACACTCATGATTGTTGTCTTGTTGTTGTACTTGCAGGGATTAACCAGCAGGGGGACCCATCCTTCATGGCTCCAGGTAGCAGCCCACCAGGAAACATGATGCAGGGACGAATGGCAGGTCCTCCTCAGAACACCATGATGCCAGGGATGCAGGGCAACCCACAGGGAGGGCCTCTGTACCCATCTGGAGACATTAAAGGCTGGTCACAGGGCGGCATGCCACGCAGCAAGTATGTAGCAATAGAATAGAAATGTCACACAATAGAGAGATTGAAAATATAAGAGATTGAATAAAATATAGAGAAAAACAAGAAGCAAAATTAAAATGTACGCATGTATGTATGTATTGCACTTGATATTCCATGGAAAAAATTGACAATAAACAAGTTGATTGAAGTGCTGGGATCTTAACAGTATTAATGATATAAATAAAAATCACCATTTTAGCACCATAATCCATTTGCAGAGCTAAATAACTTATGTCATGTATGTTTTCTGGTTTTCCAGCCCCTACCCCCAGCAACAATTTCCTCAGCAGGGCAACCAAGGCCAGTTTGGACCCATGATGATGAACAACTCCATGGTGGGTCCCGGGCCAGTCAGCGGTGCCGGTGTGGGACAAATGGGCCAAATGCCAGGACAGAGGCACAGTCAGATGCAGGGCCAGATTCAGGGCCAGATGCAGGGCCAGATGCAGGGCCAGATTCAGGGCCAGATGCAGGGCCAGATTCAGGGCCAGATGCAGGGCCAGATGCAGGGCCAGATGGGCATGAACCCCATGGGTATGGGCAGAATGCCAATGGGACCTGATCAGGTAGGTTAAGTAGTCTTGCATGAGGCTCAACAGTTTTTCCAAACCCAGGTTGAAAAATGATTCCTTTACATGTCTGTTATCTTTCAACTGTGTTTGCAGAAGTACTGCTGAAGATGACTGACAGCATCTGACATCTGTGGCAGAGTGGTCTGAGCCCTGAGAAGAGCTGGACCTACAAACTCAAAAACACACACACGCAGTTGGAGTTCTCCAGCCTACAACGTGGTGCAGGAGACGGCACAACACACTGCTCATCCTACAGGAAGTGGGCTACAAGGACAAACACACATACTGTAATTCTGCTATGGTGATGCACAAACACAAGATATCAATATGTGTGCGTGTGTTCACGTGAACGACCGGGAGCTGTCGGGCAGTATTCAGTGTCACGGCCAGGCTGCAGAACAGGACTACGGTACAACTGGCTGTGGCGGCACTTTACCTGGAGGCTTCTGTGTGGATTAAAGATTGATGCAATATTTCTTCATCGTTACAGCCTTACTAGAGATTCAATGCCTTCACAACCATGGATTTCTGTTTTGTTTCTTATCCTTTGGATGTGTCTCATTCTTGAAGTCATTGGAAGCTATAAGCACACAGTTTACTATGTTATGCAGATTGGAGCAATAACTCTCGCCTCTATGCTTTAGACTGTAACTGAGCATCATTACCCCTGTTATAAGCAAGCAAATGGTACTGCAGTATTAGATGTCCTCTGTGAATATGAATTGTAAATATTCTACAAAATATATCAAACATGCTTTTTAAAGGCCCATTATTGCACAAAGTATGAGACCTGGTTGTATTTTTGTGTCCCATAGGTCAATACTGACTTGGCTTTTCTTTTTCGTTTTTTATGCCTTTGCAAATATTGCAGGCGTGTTTGGGTTTTCCTTCCCTCGTTTGTAATTTTCTGAATGCTGTATTTTTTTTTAATTTTCCAAAAACTTCATGTTTTTCATGTTTTAGCGAGGCACTTTTACTTGTGATGAGTATCTGATGAGTTGAAGGTTTGAGCTTTCACAGAGTCAGAGGTTTTATAGGAAGGTGGTGGAAGTGAACTCTGTCAGGATAGTCGATTACAGACAATGATTTTGTTGGGCTCTGTTTGAGGTGAGCTCTATGGGGTTCTGCCTGCAGTACGGTGAAGATGGCAGCACACGCTCCTCAGTTTTCCAACGAGCCTGGTCCCTGCGGGGTTCTCCCCTCCCACTAGCTCTGTCTAAGTGTATTTTTCCTCACACCATCTTCTTTTGACTGTTATTCTCAACTTGCTGAATCTACCTTTTCAACATGCGCAATCCAAAGATATTTTTCCACATCTCTGTATAGTTTCTGAGGTTTCTGGTGTACATTTTTTATGATATGTGTTATATTAGTCTGATGGTAAATGGGTACATATCATGGATTCTGTTAAAGCATATGATGGTTATGTACTGTAAGTATAAAAGGCATGGGGCTCAGTTGTTCCGCCACGCAAAGAGGACTGGATACTCCACAGCAGGAAGTTTTAAATCCAGAAAAAAACAAAAAACTAAGCATGTTTTTGCTGTGAAAGAGAAATGCCAATGGAATGAAATCCACTTTAAGACATATCAATATCTCTTCTATTTTTCAGGAAACAACTTCATTTTATGTCCAGATTTTGTCACTTCAGGAAAAGGGAACTTTGTAGAGTCTGAATGAAGTGCAAAAAGAGGCAAGAGATCATTTGGTTTGTTTTTCTTTGTTTGGAGGTCAGATAAGCTGTCATTTTACAGGATGTATATTACAGATTTTTCTGTTGATGTTGATATTGATGTAAATACAAATTTCTATTTAAACACTCTCGACTCTGGTTCTCATTATTTCCTTACTCGTATGAGCAGCGATGCTGTATTTTACATATCAGCTGGTATAATGCATCGGCATAATCACTCTGATCAAACAAATGATGAGAGCTGCTGCTCTTGGGTTATTGGAATAAACTAAGAGTTCGTGCCCATCTTGAGATATAATATTCTTCTGTGAGAGGGAAAGCTGCTTTGCTTTGATTTTCAGTAAACACCTTGCTTGGTATTGTAATGTAGAAAATTGGCATAAAGCTTCTACAGTATGATGAACTAACTTTCCTTTTTAAATAAATAGAAAATAAGTGAAAGTAGTGATAGAACCATATATAAATACTTCAGAAGAGATGTGATAACAGATGCGAATCTGTGAATGAAGTATTTGGTTATTGGACATGATTAAAAGGAGATTTCAGTGTAAGTCCAGTGCAAGTAATAGTTCATTTAAATTATACCCAGGTAAAAGAACATAAGTATAATCAGCAAATATATTTAGATTGTACAGTGAATAAGAGGTCATTTAAAACACAGCAAACATTTTTCACTAATTTCCTTCTCCCTTCATCCCAAAACCAGGAAAATGAATGGGTGGAGTGAAAAAGCTGATATCTCTGGTTCATTTGTTTTTATAGTGTTCATAATGAATCCAATATTGTCATTAGAATGTAATGTAATGTGTTTTATGTACTATTACTTTATGTCCTATGTTTATATTGTATATATTGTTTATTCTTTACACTGTTTTGGACTGCTACTGGAGTTGGCTTTTTAATCTCATCGTACATGTGTACAGTGACAATAAGGGCGTTCTATTCTATTCTTCTCTTCTAATACTAAACCAGTGGACTGCTTTGCGAAAACCTAGCATTACTCACAATGCAATTTAGACAAGATTACATGCAGCATCCTCTGGGGAATACTTTTTTCACATATGCAGTAGTATTACCCAAGACCTGTAAACATACCTTAATGTGTAAAAAAGGTTACCCTTTAATGGAGTTGGAAAGAAGAAAAACTTCTGCCACTGTACTTAGTAACTTTTCTCTAACATTTAAAGGAATACTACTTTTTTGTCAATTGAACCATCTGTGAACAACTCGTCTGAAACAGTTGAGACACAAGTGTGTGTGTGTGTGTGTGTGTATGTGTGTGAGTGCGCGTGCATGCGTGGCATACACCACTAAAATGGTTGAGTTTCACGAAGGTTATCTGTAACAGTGTGTGTTCTGCACAAAAAACTTAACCAATGTTTTTTTCTTTAAGTAAAATTCATTCAATCAGTAATTGTAGCTGTCAGATAAATGTACTAAAGTAACGTGTACTGTAACTGTACTGAAGTAGGCTACACTACTTGATTACATGTTACTTTCCACCATTGATGAAGCAGATTCAGTAGGATGGATAGAGCGCAGTTCTCCTCTGTAGTATCAGATTATTATTAATGATTCATGGATTACTTATTACTTTATGGATATTGATCATCATCATATATAGAGGGAGGACTAATTTAAAGGAGCAATGTTTAAAAAAAAGAAAGAAAAAGTTATGCCTTAACAAACTCTCTTTGTTTTCATGTCTGAATAAACTGAATAAACAAACTGACCTTAAAGGACAACACAATTTCACACTCTTTTACTTCGTTTATATGTGGCGGACCCTGCCACCTTTCCGCCTTCAAACGGGGTTCTGGGGAGCTTATTTTCCTCTGAGAATAGCTTGTTTATCCAGTTATGGAAACAAAACATTATATTATTACCTCATTAATACTGTCAATATCAAAATGACGATTAGTGCTCCTTTAAACTAGTCTGTGTACTTTTGGGTAATTTGATGCCAATGCATCAAATTGCAAACATAATGGAGCAATATTTACAACCCTTCCATCTGAAATGAAGCAGTGTGCGAAATGACATTGCATGGAAATGCTCCTTGAATTGAATTTTGAGTTTGAAATGATCAACGAATATCTGGTGTCAGCAGCAGCAGCTTCATATTAACAGATGGTTTTCTCGGCTCTCTCGCCAGCAGAGGGCGCTGCTGCCCCATAACATCTTCTCTGACCCTCACAAAGGGGCCAACACAAGCTCTCTACCCTGCAGTTAATTTCATGCGCCAGGGGGTGGGGGCGCTAGAGAGCTGGAGGAAAGGTTTGACTCCTGTTTATAGTCTGGGGGATCAAAAAAATCATGATTAAAAATGAAGGAAATATATGGAAGAAGAAAAAAAAAAAAAGAACAAATCTGAGACACAGGCCTAATTGGATTCAATGGTAATAAAACTTCGGGTACAGGCTGATTACGGCGGCCACAATAGCCTGGTCCTCAATTCTCTCCACAGCTCAGCCGCATTACGTAAGAGGGATTTGTCTGTGACATATAGAGAATTATTAGGAATCTAAAGAGGAAACGCTGCAAATGATTTTCAGGATAAAGGGGAGACACTGAGCAGTTGTGTATGTTAAAATAACTCTGTTCAAGTGCTTGTGGACACTTCTGTAACAGCTCGGCCATTGTCGGTTCCTGAAAGAAAAAGAGAAAGAAAGAAGTGTATATATTAATAGTAAATGTATAACATACGACTGTACTGTGGGAATCTCT
>OMLP01029263.1:0-10889 GCA_900302685.1 Spondyliosoma cantharus | reverse complement strand
GGAACGCTGCCCCGCCTTTACACCAGGAACTAGAAGTGGCCGCAGAGTACACAGCGTCACACCTGCACACCTGTGCTCCCAGTGTGTGTGTGCGTGTCTGGCTACTGTGATCACATCACATGATTTCACAACGGGAAATGTTCTACCTCTGAAACTTATTATCAGTTAGGGACCGTGTGCTGTATTAAATATGAATGTTAGTATTTGATGTGCTGCCTGAGGCTCATTTCCATCTGCGATCCCCCTGGCAGGCTACACCTAAAACATCCACATAGTGACAGAACAGCAGGAAGCAAACTAGACAAACAAGACAAAACACACACACAAACACCCTGTCAGCACCAGTGTTAGAATAGGGGTTAGTACATTTATTTAAGTACAATTTTAAGGTACTTTACTTGAGTATTTCCATTTTCTGCCACTTCATTTTCTCCACTTCTCTACATTCTAGAAAACAAATACAGTACTTTTTACTCCAGAATGCGTTTCACAATAAAGACAACAACTCCCATCATCCCATACTACTTATATATTAATTTGTTTGGAGAGAGACCTCTGGCAGCAGAAATGACATACTGTGCATTTAAAATCATACCATTTTTGGATTTGTTCATTCCCATTGGTAAACATTACTCAAAGGTGACAGAGTTGACTGTTGAGTCTCATTCCCAGGCTGTCAAATACCAACGCTTTGGTTTGGCAAAAGGATTAGTATTTGAAGACCTAGGAACGAGACTCAACAATCAACTATGTTTCTCCCGAACTTTTAACAACCAGAAGCGTCCCGAGGCAAAGTTCTAAAGAAAAAAGGGCGGAGGGCCTGGTCTCTGTAGATACTGATACAGCCAGACACTTATTTTTGTTGATACATTGCTTTCTGTTTTCAGGCTAAATCCTGCCAAAGCTTCTGGCAAATCTACCAATCTAGAGAGAGCTGACTGTAACAAAAGGGTACAACAAGATCACCTATAGAATATATTCCTGAATAGTTTAAAGTTTTCCCAACAAAGTAAGCAAAGTCACAAGCTGGAGAATTTACATTTTTACTTTTGAGAAAAATCTAAAATTCTCAAGGCTCACAGGAAGATGTTTCTCTAGTATCTCATGGTGACGATATTAAATTGGATTTGTTTGTACAAAGACTCTTAATGACTGTTTCTCCTGCCTGCCACCAACATGTACTACAGTAAGACGTGTGGGAAAGGATCATGGCGTGCATGACTATCTTTGCTGTGTCCACAGAGGGACAGTCAGAACAGAGAGCGCTCATTCAGTCAGCATTATGCATGCAAATAAGCTGCACATAGCTAAATTAAACTGACCTAAAACTAATTTCTCCCCTCGCCACTCACTCAGCCTTTGACTGGTTCATAAAGCAAGGAGCAGGGACTGAGCATTTGTTTTCATGTGCTGTGGCTACAATAAGTGAAGCCTGGGCCATCTGCCCTCTCTGTCCTGTTATTGCCGCGCATCGACCAGCCATTCTCACGATAAAGGAATGTGCCCTTCTTGTAAACATACATCGACCCCCTTGAAGTGCCACAAGCGCCATTCCCTTTCCCTGTTCCCTCCTCTCCTCTCACGCCCGGGTGTCCCCTCATCCACCCCAGTCTCCATCGGCCCCCCAGGTCCTTCTCCTGCCAGTCCCCTCAGCTGCCCAGGGACGATCCTCCCCTGGTTCCCACGTGGAATTGAGAGACACACAGCTAAGACAAGCGCCCTGCTTTCCACCCAGGGCCCACTTCCAGGAATCTGCTTGTGTGAAACTTCTCTGCAGCAGAAGGTGCCCTACTTTTAAACTTCATTCTTCTCCCTGGGATTGTTTCAGGGCTTTAACAAAAGGGGAAAGAGCCTGTGTGCGGGTCAGCAAGGGGTGTGTGCGTATGTGCATCTAGGTTATACTGGGGTGCATGCGTTCGCGTGCACGCCCGTGTTTATGCGACAGTGTGTATGTGTGTGTGCACGTGAGGGGAGGGCCGCAGGATTATAAAGAGGAAGTGAATGGGAAGTACACACTCAGTGACAAAATAAGAGGGAGACATTCCTTTGCTGCCCCTCCCCTCCTCCTCCCTGCTCCCTCTTTCTCTCCTCTCCCTCCGCAGTGGCAGGGCCCTGGGAAAATCAAACAGGTGGTTTGGGCCTGGCAGGAAAGCTGGCTGGGCCCGGGGTGGGCAGGCCTACAGGCTGCTGGGGGCTATCAAAAGCTCTTAGGCCCAGCTTTAGGCCAGCACTCTGAATGGCCTCAGGCTTCATTATCATGTGAATTCTGGGAACTGCCCCGGGCCCCCAGTAACACCAGTGAGCTGCCCATATGGCGTTCGCTTGGCAACTAGGGAGACCCGGCAGCCCCCCCGCCCCCTTCCAGTGCTACTCCTCCATTCCAGCACTCCTGATATCAAAGGAGGACAAGGAAGAGAGGGAGGCAGAGGCCCAAAGCCCCCCAGCCCCAGCCCTCTCCTGGGGGGGCTGGACCACACAGAGCAGCAGTGGACAGTCCTTAGGGACCCTGGATAACACCGCTGCCCTACAGGGCACTACAGCTAGACCTGCTCTGGGTGTATTTAGCCATTGAATTAGCATTAAAGACGCATTCTAAAGCTGTCAATTTAGCATCAGAGCCAGAGCTTCGACGGATAGAGATGTCGGCAGCCTTTCCACTTCACGAGGGGGCTCTTAATCAGATGCACTCCTTCCATCAAACCATTTCTCACTGAGGATGTTGGAGGGTAGATTCCTTCTGAATGATTGCTTTCAAGGTGCACAAAGTGGCAAGGCAAAATTCATCTGTGGGTCTTCGCCAAATATGTGGTTATGCAAGTTTGGTGATTTGTAAGTCCTCGTCGGGCTGGCTGGTCAAGGCTGATATGGATCAGTTACGTTAGACTCCTAAAGCATCTCTCTTTCGAAGCATTTTTCCCTGCACTTTGCTGTTTATTACACATTTTGTATAAGTTCACTCAGTATCAGGGTTATAAGAAAAGAAAATGTAGTCAGTAACGCAATCCAAGTATCACAATATGATTACTTTCTCTTACTTTCAGATTACTTCAATACCAAACCTAGGCTATTGAAGTCGAGAAATGTCAGTAAAATTACTTTAAGTTAATCTTAACAACAAGTGTGTAATCCTCTTAGTCATCCTCTTTTTTACTGATTGTATCGGCAATCTAATTTCATCTTTTTTGCTCTAACCTTTCAAAATATAGTTACCTTTTTGTGTCCTGATTACATAATCCTATAACAGGTGTTCTGTTACCCTCCAAGCCTGGGCAGTATTCAAAAGATGTATCCTACCATCGACTCGTGTCCTATAACTGTCTGCCATCATTTTTGCCCCTTTTTTTTTATTTTTAAATGGAACAGTTTACACTCCAACACAGGAAGGCCACAAAATAATAGATATCATGATATTTTGAAATCCATTTAAGGCACTTCATAAATATTAGGTCTGGCCGGCAAAATCCAATGTAACAATATTTTTTAACAAATATGTCAATACCGATATTGCAACATTACTATATTGGTAAAGACAGTATCAGTAATCAATCAGTAATATGGATGTAATGACTAAGTGGGTAAAGACAAGTGTGAGAAGAAGTAGAACAGTCTGGTAAGTTCAGAAAATGACATCACTTTACTGTGAAACCAGAAGAAAGACAATACTTGTGTCAGATCACAATATAGCGATAGCCAAAATCTAAGATGATATACTGTTCATATCAGTGACGTTATATTTCCCAGCCCCAGCTGTGTGACCAGGCCTTTTGTGAGCCATAGCAGCCTAAACACTGAATATCTACCATATGCAGTAGGTGTCCCGGCCCTAAGTGGCCCCCCACAAGAATTCCAGATACATTAGCAGTGACTTAAAAATCCCACAGAGACCCATCTGAGGTAAATAACCTTGTGAGTCATCTGATTTTCCTGGATGAGGATGAGGACACTTCTACAGAGGAGATGTCACTTAACAACAGAGCAGGAATGCTGCTCCAGCTGCTACAGTCAGCCACCTGCGTTACAGTGCAGCGGGGGGAGGAGGAGGAGGAAGTCTGTGAGCTATGCGTGTTATATATGCCACATGATCTCATGCTGATGAAGAGACTGGATGGCTCCAGTATTGTTCATTGTGATTACTGAGGTGTATGTCTCCATGTGTGTGTGTCTGTGTGTGTGTGCGTGCGCACGTGTGTGTAGGCATATAGAGCACATGTGGATAATCGAGTCAGCTTACTTCACTGCTTGCACCTGTGATAAAGAAGGCGAGGTATGGAAAACAGAAGAGAGAAAAACAGGGCGGGGAGGGAGGGAGGGAGGAGTGTGCGAGTGGGAGAGAGAGGATGAGAAAGAATGAGAGAGAGAGAGAGAGAGAGAGCGAGAGCTGAAAGTGTGATCTGACTTCTGAGGAACTCTACTGGTGATTCATGCCGTTACACATGGAGCGATTCACTCCCTCTGCAGCTGTGCGGGCCACATGCGCAATATGATTTCACAACATCTTGCCTGTCCTTGGAAATTCCTTTTTTTCATGCAGCCCTCTCACCCCCATCCCTCCTGTCAGTGTGCTGGCTGTTACCCTGACAGAAAGGCAGGTGCACGACTTAGTCATTCTTCTCTTCCCCGAATAGGTCTGTGCTTCACTGAGGCTTTAGTCAGCTAGAAGTACTCGACCAAAAAGCACTGTAGGAGTCATGTGTTTATCAGACAGTAAGCTTCACAGTGCTGCTGCTGCTGATGTTATCATCATCCCCTCTCCCTTCAAGAGGCAGAGAAGAGCAGTCCCCCCGAAACTCAAGTGAATCAGTATTTCTAGGTTTTGGTTCATGCCTTTTGCCCTACAGGCTGTGTTTGTTTACCTTTACAGTATCACTCTCTCTTTCTAGTATTCGATCCACTCCATGTCCAGTTGTGACCCAGGGGTGAGCTCACACCCAGGATGACGTGTGTGTGTTGGGGCTGTGATTCATCCCACAGCTGCCCCCCCCTGACCAGCTCTGCAGACTGTTTACAACAGACCCAAATTCATAGCAGTGAGTACATTTTCACACTTGGAGGCCGCAGTGGTGCCAGAATCCAGGATGTACATGATTGGCATCTGCAAGGCTTGATTAATAGTCATTCCATGGCCATGTGCTTCGGTGTAGAAACTATTTCTACATAGATTGGATCAGCATGTCGACCCTGATTTCATAGCATTTTAATTCAAGAAGCTAATAAATTATCGTAATTTTTCCCATGAGATCCATGTTTGTGCTCATACTGTGGCTGCAACAGGGATGGACCGACTCAGTGTGCCAGAACCACAACACTGACCTCATCAAGCTGATCTAGCATCGACCATGCAATGACCGTTCCAAATTAAACACAGTCATATTAGAATTCTGTTCCTATCAGTAATGTTCAAACTACTGGATCATAGCCCTGGTTTTCCACTCGCTGATGGTTTTTGGAGATCGCGGACTGCAGAGCTCAAAGATGAGACTAAAGCTCTTCAATGCATTCGCAATGCCTTCTTCAAGTTTTCAAGAAGGCTAAATGTCTGGTCTTGCCAGAGACAGACTGGGCAGCCAAGCAACAAGCCGTTGAAAGATCTTAACTTGTAACCCCCTGTTGCAGACCTCTGATCAGGGGCTTTTGTAAGCGATCTCCAAATATAGTGGAAAAAAATAGGACTACGATTCTGTAGTGTGAACTCTGCATTAAATTCATTAAGTCACAGACTCAGAGTCACAGAGTTTTAAGTGCCTTATAGCAATCTGTAGACTCATGTTACCTTGAATAAAACATACATAATTAGTTGATTGCAGTGACATTGCTTTCGGTTTAAGAAATTTGACAGGCATCTTTAACAGAGATTCCACACTGAAAACTGCCACATGAGTTTAAGAAGTATATGCGGGAAAAAACTTTATACTTATATCCACCATCATTCAAACTGCTGAATGCCACTGACCTCCAAATGGGTTACATACCCTGATGTTCTCACATTTGAGACAACAAATCTAAAGAAAGGCAAGATTAATGTGTGACTGACGTTATACTAAGTGATGCAATAAAAGCAATGATAGTGAAGCCTATGATATGATTGTTACCTGACCTTGTCATTCTTAATCACCATTCTTAGTCAGTGACACATAGAAAAATTAGCAGGACAAGCGGAAACAACTTCAGGCATCACCAACCATCAAATGATGGGAAAGTTAGTTTAATGTTTACCAATGTTGCAGGCAAAATAGGTTGAAACCACTAGTTTAAATGGAATGGAAAAGGCTATAAAGAAGTATTTTAAGAAAAACGTGAGATCCATATGTGTCTTGTTTAAGACGAAGATTAGAGAACGTTTAGGATTTAAACAAGTTAACGATTATGGTATTGATTGACTGAAGCCTGTATTGAAACTTAAAGGAGCGCTATTTAATTTTGGAGAATTTGAAAGAATTTGAACATTTAATGAGCTAAAAAATAAAAAATGTCTTTCCACAACAGAATAAACAAGCTACTCTCGGTCCCCTGAACACTGTTTGAAGCTCGACAAGTGGCAGGGTCCGCCACATATAAACAAAGTAAAACAGTACGAAATTAGTACGAACGTTTAGGCATAAAAAAATAAAAATAAAAAAATCAGTCAATGAGGCTCTTCATCTTCTGATTTAAAATTCTTCCCCAAAACTACAAAGTGCACCTTTCATTAACAGGTTAAAACCTCTGCATCAGATTACCTTTAAAGGAGATGTAAGATGTTATTACGCTGTAAACATTTGCAGGTAAGCTCACATTCTCTTGGTTCCATCAGTTAGGTGGGTGGTGCCTTTAATATGTATAACCAGTTTGATATAGATACATAATATATGTTAAGAGCTAAATTCATTGTTTCATGAAGCATTTCAGTCTCTAATCCCCTACTCAAACACACACACACACACATATATATATACCTCTTATCCCTCTTCGCGCCAAAAGAGCCAGCAGGAGAAACTGAAAGAAAAGAGAATGGGCCTTCGAATGGCGAGGAATGAGAGTTGAGTTGAGGAACAAGTGAGTGAGTAAGAGAATGAGAAAATGAGAGGGAGAGACAGCATGGATTCTTTTCTTTGGGGCCTTAAAGACATGTTTCCCTCAGATGTTGGCTCTTCTTCAGATGCTAATGGTTCACTCTTATTCCCAAGCTGGGCCTTAGCATAACAATGCAGTGGAAGTGAAAGAGCTAAACCTCTGCTTTCTTTAAGAAGCCAAAGCTGGGCTTTTCTTGTGGACTAATGCCCCTCTCTCTCTTTGTGCTCCCAGTGAAAGGCCTGTGGAACGCAAAGGCAAGGTGATCACAGAGTTTACTGAAAATGAGACTGAAACAACACACGGGCCCGGGCTGAAATTGCATCGGTGAAGTCATTGTAGACCAGCAGAAATGACCAAATATAGAGCAGTGAAGTTGGCTGGCCCTGAGCCAGAGCACTCAATCTCTGGAGTATGATGACAGCCGTCGTTTTGAATATTATCAGCTTTTGCTTTTAAAGCTGTGCTGAATTATGTCTGTTGGAAGACTCCAATCCAAATGTTATGACTGTGCGTCCCGTGCTGACTCAAAGACGCCAGAGTCCCATCTGAAAAGCAGTTGCAGGCCTGAAGGGTTTTTGGATGAACTGCGTTCTGACCTTGACGGGCCCCGAGTAGATACTGTGCAAAGGCCCTGATAGCCTCTGATAGCAAAAGAAGAACATATGGTTTTCTGCTTTATCATTCATCAAGGAAGAATGAATAGGACAAGAGGCAAAGGACACGGAGGAGGACACAAAGGAGGACACAAAGACACTGTACGGGTCACAGCGGCGGCGTCGAGACATGATGACTGCAACTTATCCGTGTTTGTGTGAAGTCGAAATGTTCCTTCTCATTACACATCATTCAATTTTCTGCCTTCATGCGAAAGTGGTTCTTAGAAATTTGGAGAGATCTCACAGGGCACATTTTGAGATGTGGTTTCAAGGCTGGCTGGCATTTTACGACTGCATGTTTATGACATAGGCGCCTATAAAAAATATTGTATGCTGAAAATATATGTACATGGGAGGGAATTCTCAATTTAAAAGGAGCAATTGGGAGATTTTTTTCAGCAATTCCATTGAAAAAGAGATAAATGATAGAAGATCTGATCAACTTTATTGATCCCGTGTAGAAATTAACAAATGCATGGTATGTAAAGGATGTTTCTGGTCTCTTTCCTTCTCTATGACAATAAACTGAATATCTTTAAGTTGTGGGCAAAACAAGACATTTGAGAACGTCATCATAGGCTTTGAGAAACATTTTCATCATTTCAACTTTTATTAGATCAAACAACTAATCGATCGGTCAAGAGAATAATCAACAATAGACAATGAAAGTAATTGTTAGTCGCAGCCCTCGTCCAGAGGACAGTGACCCGATATGACTTAAAAGGCATGACAGCATAAAGTGACGTGTGAACTCTAAGAAATCCAAATGAGGCTTCATCTGTTGTCCCTCAGGCCTCACGATGACAATAGCTGACTAAGTACCCCCCAATTACCAGGTTTTACCCCATTAACACCTCTGACGCGCTCCTTCTCTCTCTGTCCTTGCAGCTCTCCTTCAGCCCCCTCTCCCTCTTTATGCAGATGAGTCCAGGTGCAACACAGAGGAAGTTAGCACCTCCTCAGCACAGCAACACACTCTATTTACATGCAAAACACTGGGCTTAGTCAGTAAATGTGTGAACACAGGTGTGTGTGAGTGCGACGTGGTAGCGATGTTGTCACTAATCTCTATGTCCTGACGCACTGTGTGTTTGTTCTGATCCAGTGGAATCGCAATATTGTGTAACTAGATGCTTCGTGGAAACACGTGTCAGTTTTCTATTGTAGGAAAAATACAGGAGGATAGAAGAAGCTGAAAAATATGCCTCTCACAAACACAAGCCTGCATTTACTCGTGCTGAATCAAGCTTTTTGTGCTCTTTCATTTGTGTGCGTATATATATGTGTGTGTAGGTTGAGAGGAAGTCGGTGGTGGCACCCAATGTCATTTGAAGCGGAGCGCCTGGCGCCACAGCATCAGGAACATCACTCCCTGGTGCCAGGCTCATTTTTATAAGCACTCTCTAAATGACACACAGCTGGCTGCATGGAGACAGCAGTCACTGCCGTCACTACGCCCTAATCTGTCTTTCCCTCTCTTTTCCTCCTCTCTCACACTCTGGTGTTCAGCTGGGCTGCCTCCCTTCCTCCCTCCCTCCCTTCAGGGTCCAGACTTTGTGGAGCCGAAGCTGCAAAAAACTCACTTCCTGGAGCTAGTGTTCACTTCCTTTTCTTTTTGTGGGACTTCCTGTGCTGCCTCTGTGATCAGGCCGGTCAGAGCTGACTCTCTGGGAGAGACTTCCTGATGCACAGACAGCTGGGGAGATAATTCTCCTTTTTCTGCCTTTGTCAGGATTTTTTTTTTCTATCTCACTTTTTGTGTCTCCAGAGGTCTTCTTTTCCCTCTGTACTGTTTTTCCATTTACTCTGCTGAGCTGCAGGTTTATTTTGATACAGAGCGAAGCGAATCTGATCCCCCAGAGAAGGATCATCTTCTGAAAAGGCGGACCTCCAAAGGGCAGCATCACAGGAAAATGAACCTAACAGATATCAGACAGCCTAAGTAATGATATGAGACAGAGCCACAAAATGCAGCTCATACCTGCTAATCTGGAGAAAATATCTTGCAATATCCCATCCCATCAAGAAAGCCTGATGTTCACCTCAACCGGCACCTCGCCCTCCCCTCTGGCGCAAGCGGAGGAATGTAGTGGGTGTGGGTGTGTGGGCCCTGGTAGCGAGCAGAGACTGGCTCTAGTTGGTACATCGAGACCTAGAACGGGCTCCTGTGATGGCTCAGGCAGGACAGAGCACAGACCCGCTGCAAGGAAGAGGCCTACAGAGAGAAAGAGGGAGTGATACAGCTAAAATAAGCTGAAGGAGGTGTGTAGGAGAGAATGTGGTTTGATTTTAGATGCCATTCTGTCTGAGCTCTTGGTGAATCCCAACCTGCAACACGTCACCTATCATCCATAAATGTTTAATCGCTGCAGCCAAAGGAGCTACACATGAACTTCCTGGCCAAGGCGTCCATCTTTTTTTTCTGCAGCAGCATATGTTCACCTTATGCTACTTCCTCTCTGTATGTCCATCTGGCCACCTGGACCACTGGTGACAGCAGGGTGGCAGGTCCAGGGTCAGGCCAGGGGAGAGAGGGCAGCAGGGAGCACCACTAGCCTGGGGATAGAGGGTAAGATCCTAACCTGGAGAGAGGCTACGGGCCGCTGAGAGCCAGTGTGCCACCTCGGTGTTCCCCTTCCTGCACAGGGGCCAAACTGTGAGAGCCTCCTTTGAGGGACGTGGCTCACACATGGGCTCCTCACAGACGGAACGTGTTGTGTGTCAGCAGGCTCTATGCTTTGTGCAGCGGACAAATGGGTTTAGTGTGTTGCTCCTCTGTTTGCACGGCTGCTCTCATATGTTTGAGGTTCTCTGAGGGGAATGACCTGGCAGGGGCAATAAATAGTTGGACTGGATAACTAGTGTTGTTTCACCTGAACACTCAATCTGTAGTCAAACAAGCCCAAGGGATACCTATTGAAGTGTACGGCTTCTTAGAGTTTATATTGCCTCTTTTTGACAGCTACACAGATAATATCAAGGTGTGTAGAAGCTGAGCTGTGCAAACAGAGCTAAAAGTGAAGGTACCCTGTACAGATAGCAGTGTTTTGTATCAACCTCTGGCAGTTTCACTTTCCTTACGCAACAAAAATAACAGCAGCGGTGATACTATCTCACTGCCAATCTGTCATAATTAAGGCAATGTAGTCTTTGGGACTCATCCTTAGGGATGGTGGAATGGGG
>OMLP01029262.1:9751-30072 GCA_900302685.1 Spondyliosoma cantharus | reverse complement strand
AAAGCATGGCCGGTTAGCTCAGTTGGTTAGAGCGTGGTGCTAATAACGCCAAGGTCATGGGTTCGACCCCCATACTGGCCATTAGTTTCACTTTAGCGGACTTACACTGTCAGCATGGTTGAGATACCTCTGCTGCTGAGTGAGGTAGGAGGTTCTCAACAACCTCACCCACAATGATTGCAGACCGTTGCCGACTCGGCATCCAAAGTGAACGCCAGGTTCACGGTTGTTGTTGATGAATTCTGTGACAACCACGGACGTGTCGGAAAACAAGGAGAACACCAGCAAGGAGTTGACCACGTGGCCTAATGGACAAGGCGTCTGACTTCGAATCAGAAGATTGAGGGTTCGAGTCCCTTCGTGGTTGGAATCCTCATTCTGACTTCATGCAACAAGGCAGGTGATGCCCATCTCAACCAAGGTGACTTGCTAAAGTATCACCTTGGAAACTCACAGTTGAGAAGATTTTGTTCTGCACAGAAAGGAGCTACGGAGGCCTTGAAAATGAGTTCCACTTAATCTCACATGCAAAGCATGAGGTCTGCCATTTAACCTAATTGCCAAAAAACACGCTAACTGTGAGGCGGTCACAACAAAAAAACTACGTCCAAATTGAGTCATCATTTTTGCTTCTGTCGCGTACGCATTTTTCGAAAAACGTTGACAGAAACCTTTCCAAAGCATGGCTGGTTAGCTCAGTTGGTTAGAGCGTGGTGCTAATAACGCCAAGGTCATGGGTTCGACCCCCATACTGGCAATTATATATTGCATTTATGACAGTTGGGTGTGGCCATCATAGTTTCAACAGTAATGCTAATCCTCACTGTTGCATGCTAAAGTTAGATTCACAGTATCTATTAGCTGACATGATCTCAACACAAGATCTGTTTTCTGAACTGAGATTTTCTTCTTCTTCTTCTTCTTCTTCTTCTTTGTCAGATATTTGTGTAGCTCCAGAGTCTCAGGGAGGGTTTGAGCGTGAGCAGATCCGGGAGCAGATCGGCGGCTTCATCGGTCACTTCTCGATGGGTCGACTTCGCCGCTTCCTGTCTGGAATTGTCTACGGAAACCCCTTCAGAGCAGGTACCCTCACAACCTCTGCTACATCATGAAAACGCCTCAACTTTTGCCACAATTTTGCCATTTTTTCTTTTTCCAATTACTCTAGAAAACCGGACATTTGAAGAGCTGACCCACTCCGACACCTACATGGACGACATGGTGACTGACTACTATGAGAAAGCCGCCAGCATGACGGACGTGTCCACGGCCTACCTGAGGGAAAGCTCTCACACGCGGGTCAACCTCCTCAAACACAACATCCCCAAGGGGCTCTGTGCGCTCTGCGGCATGGGAAACCAGAAGAGGGAGACTGTTTACGGCTGTGTGGAGTGCTCGACCGGCGGGCAGAAATACGTCCGGCTGCATGCGGTGCCTTGTTTTGACCTCTGGCACAAAACGCTGAGGTGAAGAAGAGAAGTGATGAGAAACTTTGCTTTTATTTTGGTGCGAGATACTACAAGTGTAGTAAGCTGTTTTATGAGATGTGTCTTTAAAATAAAAGTCATGAAAACTGGACTTTGTACTGAACCACTACACCTCAGCCAACACCTAACTGTTCCAGTAAAAGATGCAAAAATAAAGCTGATGTTCTCTCTCAGTTTTGGTGTAATGTGCAGTATCGTTTTCAGTTTATTGGCACAGGCCCATGTCTACACGTGCACTGTACTGTAGCTGTCACATGCTGAATTATTCAGCAGGGGTATTGAATGATAATGGGCCAGTGGGATCGTGTGAAGGCCGACGGTGGCCTGGTTTAGTTTTGTTCCAAGTGTGTCATTCAGTTTGAGCAGGGTTGTTTTTATTTTCACTGTGTCTCGTGTGTATATACAGAAGCTACATATGCTAGCAAAAAGTTATTTCCACTTTTATTACCTTTACAAAGATTTAAAGCGAGAATATGCTACTTTTGCGAAACAGTGGCCACGACAGGAAAACGTCACAATTAATTTTCCTCAACTTCCTGTGAGTTATTTGGTTTAAAGACATGATGTTTATCTTTGAAATGTTAAAATTTAGCGCAAATAATTCACCTGAAACTAAGAATGGCTGTTTTTGTTAGCTTAGAATGAGCTACGCTAATGCTTTCTACAGTACTGTAGCACTTTTATGCATTTTTAGCGACCACCATAATAGAAAAGAAGGTGACGCGAGGGGGATTTTGTTGGTTGCAGTCTACAATCACAATCCTAGTTACCAATAAATCCTACACACACAAACTTTAATGTCAGTAGGATAGCATGTAGCTTACTAACATTAGCTAGCTTTAGCCACTGCAAGCTAGCGATCACGCAAGACCAAGAAAGGCAGTTTAGAAGTTACACAGTCTGTAATTGCTGTTAAGATGCATTCTAACTTTATAAAGATACTGAAGAAAAATATTTTGCATAACAGGTTTGACACAAATCGAGCTGCTTCACTTCCTATGTGAACATCCAAGCTAAATTTAGCTTTTTATGCTAGCTACACACAAATTTAGCTGGTGTGAATTACAGTAATATTCCTACAATATGACAATTTTACAAAATAACAAATATTAGCTTTGGTTTTGGTACCTTAGTTCGTCTTGAATACAAATGGTGGGGCCGTGCTGTCCCCCTCCATGTCGCCAGGGGGCGCAGTGGTTTGAGATCAACTCCCCTCAAACCGGATGTGTCAAGTGTCAACAAAATGCAAACACGTGTGGTGTAGCGGTGCAGGAAGAAGCATGTGTCATATAAACCCTTTAAGGAGATACACAAATAATTAAAAAGAAGATAAATGCGTGGATTTTAAGGAATACTCGCCGAAATGAAGTTTGCTTATAGGGTAAGTACGTCATTGCTAGCTTACTTGCTACTGTAGCACTGTTAGCACCATCGATCTGCGGCTAGTGTAGAGAGAGAGAACGTCGCACCAAACTTCATTCAAAGTGTTAAATATAAGGTCATCACTTGTCGTTTAAAGCCAAAAAGTCGCAGAGCACATTTATCACTATTTATTATAACATGTTTATATTCACACTCGTGTTCGGCTAACATGTATGACACCAAATTGCACTTCTTTACATAATTTTATCATTCTAAAATGGGCTAATCTCTAATCGTTTTACACTAAAATCATTCAAATTTTAAGGACGTTTAATAGAATATTTTACAGTTCTGTTGTGAAGAGGTTGAATCATTATATTCACTGTGTGTACACCGGCTCGTAAGCAAACCACTGCAAAATACACACATTTTTGAATGGAGTTCGGCGTGACGTTCCCTCCCCAGCTGAGAACAGGAATATATGAGTGCTATAAAAAAAAATGTTTTCTTTTTTTTTTTAATCTTTATTGTAGTTTTCCAATCTGCTCGGAGCTGTCTACCGTCAGGGAAATCTGAGTTTCTCCAAAGATGGCAACGCTGTAATCAGTCCGGTTGGAAACAGAGTCTCTATCTTCGATCTGAAAAAGTAAGTCATATAAGAATTAATGCTAAATTTACTGTCATTAAAAGGCTAAAACATACTGATTTCTGTCCTTCTGTCCTCCAGCAACACATCTGAGACTCTACCTGTCTCCACCACTAAAAACATAACATGTGTGGGTCTCTCACCTGATGGGAATTTAGCAATCGTGGTAGATGAAGGTGAGAAGTTCCACTAATCTGCAGGATTAAGTGTCAGACTGCGACAAAAACATCCAAAACCTAAATGTACTTCTGTGTTTGTGTCGAACAGATGGTGCAGCTTTGTTGGTCAGTCTCATCACCCGAGCGGTTCTTCATCATTTCCACTTTCACAAGCCTGTCAACAGCATCCGCTTCTCACCTGACGGCAGGTAATAAAGTCTCATTAACCGCTCACAAAACAGTCCAGGATGACATTTTCCAATAAATTATTTTGTCCAAAACCCCTAAAGATATTTGATTTACTGTCATTTATGAAAAAGAAAAGCACATGAAATGACCTCAGGTGTATTTTCCTCTTTCAGGAAGTTTGTTGTCACAAAGGAGAACGTCGCTCTGATGTACCACGCTCCAGGGAAGAAACGCGAGTTTAACGCCTTTGTGTTGGACAAGAGCTACTACGGCCCCTACGATGAAACCACCTGCATCGATTGGACGGACGACTCCAAGTGAGTGTTTGCATCAATCTGTCGCACCAAACTTCATTCAAAAATTGCTCAATTTAATGTCATTACATGTAGGTGAAGGTAAAAATCATGTAGCACATTAAAGACTTTTTTGTTGTGGAGTGTAAGCAATCACACTTAAGTTCGGCTTATCAAACAGCATTTGATTATGCTTTTTTTTATCCTTTTAAAGGTGACACTTCTGTACTTGTTGTCAACTAAAATACACTACGTTACACTACTGAAGGACCAGCGATTTGACATTTCAGTGAAGTCCTAAGTTTACAAGAGCATGTGTCTGGGTTTTTTCTGGGCAAGTCTGTTAAATTCTCGTATTTTTGAATGGAGTTTGGCATCTAATTCTCTCGCTAGACACAAACAAGAGCTTACGGTTACATTATTGTTGTGACATTTTCCTTCAGGTGCTTCGTTGTGGGCAGCAAAGACATGTCAACGTGGGTGTTTGGTGCAGAGCGCTGGGCCAACCTTATCTACTACTCCCTGGGTGGACACAAGGACGTCATCGTGGGCTGTTTCTTTGAGAAGGACAGTCTGGATGTGAGTTTAATTTCGGTTTCCACTCCTGTGATTCAGGTTTCGCACAAGAAAAATGAAAAAGAGCGTTTATTTCTTTTATTCCTGTGTTGTTAGTTGTACACGGTGAGCCAGGACGGGACGTTGTGTGTCTGGGAGAGCGACACCGAGCTGGACGGCCTCGTCCTGATGAAGACCCGGGAGAAACCCAAGACCCCGAGGCAGGGGGACGAAGAGGAGGAGGATGAGGAGGAAAAGATGGAGGGAGAGGAGGGGGAGGTCATCAGAGGGAAAGCTGAAGTTCCCAAAGGGGAGAAGACCAAAAACGTTCGATACAAACAGAAGAGCAAGTAAGAGATGTTGTTTATTACCTATTAAGTTTTATTTATCGTGTTTTAGTTTTGTCTTGTTTTTCACCCTGAGCTCTCAGTCAGAGTCGTTCTTTACAGTCAGAAGTCCTTCCAAAATCCACCGTGCTCTTTACACTCCGAGTGGCAGTCATCCCGCTCTCCATTAAGCTTTTGGCTTCCCAAACGTGCAGCTTTAAATGTCCCTTGGCTGCTCTAAAACTGTAATCGCGGCATCAGCATGTGTAATGAAAATCATCTGGTACTGTGGGTTTGAGCCAGAGTTCTTGTAGTCAGTTTTTTTTTTTTTTTTTAATTACACCTTCAAAGATATCTTCCCCAACAAGGTGCAGAGCCGAGATAAAGACCAAATGATGACTGAAAGTGCCGCCCAAATGCCAAGTTTCAAGTCGATACTAAAGACATCAGCTTTAATTTTAAAAATGCCTTTTGACTTCTGCAACTTTCTTATTTCTCATTTATATATTATTTTGTCCTGATCTTTTAGACACTTCTTCAACAAGGAGGGGGATTTCAACAACCTGACAGCGGCCGCCTTCCACAAGCCGACCCACATCCTCGTCACGGGCTTCGCCTCAGGAATCTTCCACCTGCACGAGCTGCCCGAGTTTAACCTCATTCACTCCCTCAGGTGAGAGAGAAACGTTAACTTTCTGTTAAATGTCTTTAAAAATCACTGGGTTCCCATTTAAATAATATTATTTGAATGTTTGTCCTTCCAGTATTTCCGACCAGAGGATCACCTCAGCGTCTATAAACAGCTCCGGGGACTGGATCGGCTTTGGCTGCTCGGGTAAGAATTTCTTCCTTTCTTAGGTTGTTCGTTTTTGTTGTTGTTGTTGTTGTTTTATTTAATGTACGTGTTGTCTCAGGGATGGGTCAGCTGCTGGTGTGGGAGTGGCAGAGCGAGTCGTACGTCTTCAAGCAGCAGGGACACTTCAACAACATGGCGTCTCTGGCTTACTCACCCGACGGACAGTACATCGCCACAGGAGGCGACGATGGAAAAGTGGGTGTTCACACTTTTACACTGCTGCGTGTTTCACTGTCTATATGTAGGGAGAGGCGAAGTTGTCATTTCAATGGCTTGATAGGACCTCCGACACCGACAGCAGAGGACAGAGGTGCAGTTATATTTATGGAGGGAGGCAGCTCGCGCTCAAAAAACACAGCAGAAACTCTCAGCAGAGCGTTTCAAAACCCACAAAAACAGTAAATAGTTTGTGACCAGTGCAGATCTGATGCTGTGACCTGAAGGTGTCAGAGATTATACTGCGTTTTCTTCTCCACAGGTCAAAGTGTGGAACACCAACAGCGGCCTCTGCTTCGTCACCTTCACAGAACACACCAGCAGCGTCAGCAGCGTCACCTTCACCTCGAGCGGCTTCGTCATCGTCAGCGCTTCTCTGGACGGCACGGTCAGAGCGTTCGACCTGCACAGGTGACTTTATAGAGAAGAGATGACGGCTTGAGCAGCAACGGAGAATACAAATGTGTGCGAGTGTGAACTGTGTGCGTGTCTTTTTGTCTATTACAGGTACAGAAACTTCAGGACGTTCACCTCACCCCGGCCGGCGCAGTTCTCCTGCCTGGCAGTAGATGTCAGTGGAGAGCTGGTGAGCGCCGGCGCTCAGGACTCCTTTGAGATCTTTCTGTGGTCCATGCAGACGGGCCGACTGCTGGAGGTGGGATCAGAACTGCATTTATTAGTATCAACAATATACGTTCAGCTCCGGTGAAATACGATAAAAACGTTGTTCTTCCTGTGATCGACAGGTCCTCGGCGGCCACGAGGGTCCAGTCAGCTGCCTGTGTTTCAGTCCGGTTCAGTCCATCCTGGCCAGCGCCTCGTGGGATCGCACCGTCCGGCTGTGGGACATGTTGGACAGCTGGCAGGTCAAAGAGACACTTCCCCTCACCTCTGATGGTAAACGCCGATCCTCAACTAATCTATCTGCTGATGTAACCTGAAATCATTGAAATTATTTAATTTTTGAGCGTCAACGAACAAAACTTAATGTGCTTTTGTGTTTTTTCCCTCAGGGTTGTCGGTGACGTACCGCCCTGACGGTCAGGAGTTGGCGGTGGCCACTCTGAACGGTGAGATCTCTTTCTGGGACCCACAAACAGCCACACAGACCGGCTCCGTGGCCGGACGCCATGACCTGGAGACGGGTCGCAAAGAGACCGATAAAATCACAGCCAAACAGTCGGCGAAGGGCAAGTGAGTGAGAGAACCGGAGTTACTTCCTTTTGGTTTTTATGTGATGACTCTTTGCGGGCGTCGATTCAGGCTGTATTTCATGCTCCAGGTCCTTCACTTCACTGTGCTACTCTGCGGACGGGGAGTCGATGCTGGCAGGGGGACAGTCCAAGTTTGTCTGCATCTACAACGTGAAGGAGCAGATGCTCATGAAGAAGTTTGAGATCTCCTGTAACCTGTCTTTTGACGCCATGGAGGTACGGTCTCATCTTCAGCTCGGTCACGACCTGTAACTGGACATTGTTGCGTAAGTCGCCGTCTGATTCATGTTGTGGTTCCTGCGTTGCCTCCAGGAGTTCCTGGACCGACGGAAGATGACGGAGTTCGGCAGCCTGGCTCTGGTGGACGAGGGAGCTGGAGACGGAGACGGAGTCAACATCAGCCTCCCTGGAGTCAGGAGAGGTGCGACGCTCACTTCAACACTTAAACCAGATATTACGAAGTCTGAAGATACAAGTGGACATTAAGAAATTCCTGTCATGTTCCCCTTGTTCTCTAACTTTCCTCTCTGCGGTTCTTCATCGTCTCTTTTTTTTACTGTTTACAGGTGATATGAGTTCTCGACACTTCAAGCCAGAGATCAGAGTGACGTCACTGCGGTTCTCTCCCACTGGTGGGTGACAGAAGCAGCTGAAGTATTAACTGTTGGTTGCATTATCCCTGTTAGCTTCTCTTAGCTCTGTTAGCTTTGTAAGGTGTTAGCTGCGTTAGATCCGTTGGTTGCTAACAGCTAACTAGCTCTCCTCCTGCTCATTTCAATGCAGATCCACTATCCCTATCATACATTAATATTAAACAGAGTTTAAATAAGAGGACTGCGATGATACAAAGTGGTTCCATCTTCTCTCAGGTCGCAGCTGGTCGGCCACCACCACCGAGGGCCTGCTGGTCTACTCCCTCGACGGCACTCTGGTCTTTGACCCCTACGACCTCGACCTGGACGTGACGCCGGCCAGCATACGTAAGCAGCTGCGGCTGAAGGACTGGGCGTCGGCCATCGTCTTGGCGTTCAGGCTCAACGAAAAAGCCCTCAAGCAGGAAGTGCTGGAGACGGTGCCACACGAGGAGAGTGAGTGAATCTCGCAACACACTGAATCTAAAACTAACGGCTTTGAATTAATTGCGTGGCTGATCAGGATTTTTGCGCTTCCAGTTCCTGTAGTCTGCGGGTCTCTTCCCGACATCTACGTGGAGAAGCTCCTAGGCTTCGTGGCGGCGTGTTTGGAGAAGTCGGGTCACCTGCAGTTCTACATGACGTGGGCTCAGAATCTGCTCATGCTGCACGGACAGAAACTCAAGAACAGGTGTGCGCCTGCTCCCTTACAACCGTTCATTCATCACGGCCTCAGTATAATTGTGACTGACCTGATTATCTTTGCGTCGTGCAGGTCAGGAGCCTTACTGCCGACGCTCCAGGCGCTGCAGAAGAGCATCCAGAGACACTTTGACAGCCTCTCAAAACTGTAAGTCAGCGTTTGACCTCGATGATCCCTCGCAAACAACTTCTGATCAAGTTTCTCATCAAAAATGGGTTTTCTTTGCACAGGTGTGACTTCAACAAGTACAACATTCGCTACGCCGCGGCTCTGTCGAAGCAGAGGGGCATCAAGAGGGCAGCTGAGGAGGACGAGGGCGTGGAGGAGGATGATGATGATGATGAGGAGGAGCTGTCCGAGGGGATGAGCGAGGCCTCCGTTGAGGGAGCGGACATGATTCTGTAGCCTCATTCCAGCAACAGAGAAGAATAATGTTGGACTGTAAAAGCATATATGTTTGTACTTCAGAAATCATTTTGATTGTAAGCTGTTTTTTAATTAAATACATGTAAATGTGCATGTTTATCTGTTATTTCACTTGCATTGAAGGCTTGTAGGGGATTTATCTTCTATTATATCAATTTGGGCAATATAAGATAGCTTTAAAATGAATGAAATTGCATGTTTTTATTGAGAAATGTACAAATCTAATCAATGACGGAGTTGAAAACACTTGTGTGGGTGTGCAGGGCCCTTAAAGTAATTAATGGAGTGTTGGATGCTGAGAAAAGCACTCGAGGGTGTTTGTTGGCAACGAAAAAGTTTGAGAAGAGCTGCAAAAACACCCCTTTGACTATGGTTTTTCTTTCAAGGTTGCTACACAGACAGTATTTACTTAACATTTGGTGCTATTACTGCACCTTTGAAAATGACACTTAAGTCAATAATTATTGCAGTGTCAAGTGTGACTGACCTGTGCATCTCCTAGATGGATCTGAAATGTGATTTCTAGGTCAGCGCCTCCTAAAAACTGGTTCATTGTTTAGTTTTTCATTCTTAATCTGTATAAATATTTGGCATAAAATGGAAAAAACATGTGTAAAGTACTCATAACTTTACCAACACTAATGTTAGAATGAAATATAACAGAGTTAAGCAGCTGTGAAGAGCAAATCATTTGAATTTTCCTTCTAAAATTTGAAAATGATCAGAGCCCGAGTCGAACTACGTTACCCAGCAGTCCCTGCGGCGGAAGACCGGAAGAGGCGGAGTTTGAGCCAAAATGAGGGAAAATAAGAACATGTCCGAGTCCCCCTCTCAAGCGGGAAAAGAAATACCGGCGAAAAAACAGAAATTAAGCAGTGACGAGAACAGTAATCCCGATTTATCAGGAGACGAGAATGTAAGCAGCTAAAACATCTTGTTTGTTCGGTTAAAAGCGACACATAAGGCGCTTCGATCGAGTTAGCATCGTGCTAAAGTAGCCGGCCGGCTAAAATGGTTAGCTAGCAGCTTTGTTCATCTGCACCGGCTAAATTCAAACAGCTGCTCTGTATTAGCTTTAATGACATTAGCTGGTTATCACTGTATTCTGTCCTAAATACACGACACACAGACAGTCTCAGACTTTATCGTGTTCTTTCAGAAAATATGTTTTCTTCACGTTCAGACCATCATTCACGTGTAACCTGAGGTTTAGCGTTAGCAGCTAGCTAATAGGTGGACAGGGCGTCCTTTCCTGATTAATTTAATATTTAATGGACTGCAGTCAGCTTAAGGGCTGATTAGAGTATGTTAAACAAATTAGGGATGTCTAGCTATTATCACCATGGAAGGAAAATGGTGTCAGGGCCATTTTGGTCTCTGTAGCTAACACTATTTACCCCCTGTGGGCACATACAAGCTACAAAAATGTGTTTTATTTACAGTGATCTATGCTACAGATGTTGAGTAAACCAAGTGCTGTAAGGTTAGTGTGCAAACAAGACTTTGCAAGACAACACTGGAAAGAAAATGATTGTTTAGCCTGTGAAGTACAAGTCAGGTGGTTGATCATGTGTGCTTTTCCCACTAAGATGTTAATCAGGAAAGACTGCCAGGTCTGCAAGATGCATCCTAAACATGTTTACACACCTGTATTGTTTTTTTCCAATGGCAGGATGATGCTGTCAGTGTCGAGAGTGGGACCAACGCAGAGCGTCCAGACACACCCACCAACACCGCCAATGCTCCGGGCCGAAAGAGCTGGGGAAAGGGCAAATGGAAGTCCAAGAAGTGCAGATATTCTTTTAAATGTGTCAACAGTCTGAGGGTGAGTACAGTCACCAGCCCTTGCCCAGTATAGCCTTGCCTCATGCCTACATATCCAGCATGTGTGAGATGACTTGTGCTCATTTCATCCTCTGTATGTTTGTAACGATGTCACGATGTTCTCTGCAGGAGGATCACGGTCAGCCGCTGTTTGGGGTTCAGTTTAACTGGCACAGTAAGGAGGGAGACCCGCTGGTGTTCGCCACAGTCGGGAGTAACAGGGTAAGTGACGACGATGGTGTGATGATAATAATAATACATTTTATTTGATGCCGTCTTTCAAGGCACCCAAGGTCACCTTACATAGAATAAAAGCATAAAATAACATCACAGATTATTAAAACCATGTCTCATATCTGGATATTACAGTCCCCATCATATAAATGATTTACATGCTGTGCAGAAAAAATTTATCTCTAATGTGTTTCAGCTAATCAATACACCAAAATGAATGTCCTGAGTTGTTTCTGTGCATACTTAGCGAGTGTTATCTTGTCTTCACCAGGTAACTCTGTATGAATGTCACTCTCAGGGAGAAATAAGACTCCTGCAGTCTTATGTCGATGCAGACGTATCCTTTCACTTGTTTTGAAAATCATTTGCACAGTGTCAAGTTCACAGAGTAAGTCGAGCTGCATTGGTCTTACACCCACGTGACAGAAAAACCAACATAGACATAAGTCATTCCTTGTCAGCTGAGGTCAGTCTAAACAATTACTGCATTTCATTGATCTCATGTTCTGTAAATCATTTGAACGAGATAAAAGCCATGCAGTGCACTGCTGGCTGCAGGCACCGTTCATAAACAGATGAGTGTTTCAGTGTTAAAAATGAGCACAGCTACCATCTGATCCTCTCTTTTAGCGTGGAAGTGAGATTCTGTCACAGTTTAGAGTGCAAAGATCCCAACCATGATGGAAAATTCAGGTTAATACAAACTGCTTTACCTACCATCCTTAGATGAAGGCCCCCAAATGCTTAATTGGTAGAGCTGCACAATGATAGACAAAAGTTGTTGCATACATGTAACTGCCTATATATGTGATATGTTGAAGGAAAGAAATAATGACTCAACCTTCAGAATTGTGTTTTCAAGTTTACTGGGGCAGTTGTTGTTGTATTTTCCTTGACTAAACGTGAATAAAGGCAGATGAGAACTTCTATACGTGTGCTTGGACCTACGACACCAACACGAGCCACCCACTGTTGGCTGTAGCCGGGTCCCGAGGCATCATCCGGGTCATCAACCACATCACGATGCAGTGCATCAAGGTAAAATTGATATGTCTCCTCTGTGGTTACATTCAACAACACTCATAGGCCAGTCAATGTCGCCCAAAAATCCAAAAGAAATGTCTCATAGTTGTTATGAGACATTTCTTTTGCAAATTCTTTGTTTTTTTGGGCTAGATTGACTGACTGGCTATCAACCTGCACCTGCCTTGAAATGTTTAAAAGAGCCACATCTTTTGCTCTGAGACTGGGGCCATTTTTTATTTATCTTGCTGAGAATTAATAAAATGACATAACGTCTACTATTACACCTTTTTGTTTTTAATTCCAGCATTATGTCGGTCATGGAAACGCCATCAATGAGCTCAAGTTTCATCCGAGAGATCCAAATCTGCTTCTGTCAGTCAGCAAAGGTAAAAAAAACAACAACCTACAGCAACCTGCTACAATATAATCTAACATGACACAGAAAATGACAGTCAGAATATGGTTTACCATGTTTGTTTGGAGGGTAAATACAAAGCAATGATGCAAGAAAACCTTTATGGCTTTATAAACGTCGTCCATGATTTGTTGCTGCTTGTTCGTGGCTGAAGCTCGTCTATAAAGTTTAAAACATTGTAAGCTGCAGCAGGTGTGATCGTCAGGTGCTTCCTAAGGTAACAGCCCGGCCTGCTCGCTAAGAGTCATGTGAACATCAGCAGAGTTTAATCTTTTTATTTCATCAGGTGAATGTTGACATCGGCACGTAGAGCGTTTGGTTAAAGTCACACATCGACACCATGAAGGTGAACAGCTGCCTCTCCTCGTCTCGTTAAAGGGCATCATGATGTTCAGTGTGAAGGAGCTGCTGCCTCGCTGTCACCAACAGCTGCAAGTGATACATTAATTAGACTGTGAAGTGAGAAAGCAAGCCACTCGTGTTCAAATAGGCTGTCTTCATAGTGGATGTTTCGTGGTCTAACAGAAGGAAAAGCTCATTTGTAGATAATAACACTGATGTCTAAAGTCTGTTTGTCTACACATGTACAGATGTTAAAAACACACACTTTCCTTTAAGTTATGGCCACGAAAATGCAGAATTGCACCAAACGATTGGCTGGACACTGTCAGAGGTTTCTGATTTAGTGATGTTTTCTGATGAGGTTATAATCTGCTGCTGTGTTCATGATAACAAACATGTAGCACGACGAGAAACACCAGAAAGGGAAACTCGTCCAATGTGAAAGGACTTAATTGCCTATTTTTAGCCGCTTTACCAGCGTTAAAAAACACCTGCATATATGGTCTAAATGTTCAACAGGTAGTTGCCAACTGTCTGTCTGGTGATTGATGCTCAGTAGAATGTTTAAGGCCTGCTGTGGCTGTAAATGATGCTTTAAGAGAAGTGAGAATGACCCAAAACAGTAAAGTTGAGGCCAGACAGCCAAACAATGAGCTAGAAGTCAATACATATGAATTTTAGCAGCCTCAGTCTTTGTCTATAGAAGTTGAAATCAAAGTGTTTTCTTTTCCTTTGCTTGTTTCGATGACTTGATGTTATTTATTAACGACTTTTACTCGTTTCCTCAGATCACGCCCTTCGTCTATGGAACATACAGACGGACACATTAGTGGCCATATTTGGTGGAGTTGAAGGTCATCGAGATGAAGTCCTGAGTGCTGTGAGTGTCGTTAAGTCAGGTCCTCTGAGAGAAACAAGAAACCTGAAACTATACCTGGATGTGAATGTTTTTCTTTTTTCTAATCCCTCTGCAGGATTTTGATCTCCTGGGTGAAAAGATCATGTCCTGTGGGATGGACCACTCCCTCAAACTCTGGAGAATCAACTCAGAGAGGATGCAGAAAGCCATTCGCGGCTCTTATGAGTACAACCCCTCCAAGACCAACAGGTAAACAAACAGACAACTGATTTTACCTGTGAAGACGCTAAGGCTGTCAGATCCTCCATTTTTAACTGTTTGTTTTCTTTTTTTCAGACCGTTTGTCTCACAGAAAATTCACTTTCCTGACTTCTCAACACGAGACATCCACAGAAACTATGTGGACTGTGTGCGGTGGCTGGGAGACCTCATTCTTTCTAAGGTAAGTTCGTAGTGAGTGAAGTGGCTTCAACCTAAACTGTCTTACTTTCTGTACTTGGAAAATATAAACCAAAAATCTAAATTGAAATAATTAATTTTTATTTTTTGTTTCCCTGCAGTCCTGTGAAAACGCCATCGTCTGCTGGAAACCAGGGAAGATGGAGGACGACATCGATCACATTAAACCCAACGAATCAAATGTGACGATTCTGGGACGCTTCGATTACGCTCAGTGTGACATTTGGTACATGCGCTTCTCCATGGACTTCTGGCAGAAGGTAAAGTCGTTTTACTTTTATTTCTATTTGCACGTATGATCATTTTACACCTCAGTTTGTATTTTAAAGTACAGTCCAGCTTAGATCCGATCCTCTTGCTAATATTTTGTCTTCTGCGCTGCCGGTTCACAGATGTTGGCTCTGGGTAACCAGGTGGGGAAGCTTTACGTGTGGGACCTTGAAGTGGAAGACCCTCACAAAGCAAAGTAAGTGGACAACCTCAAATCATAACAAATGAATCATACCTGAAGACAGCCAGGACAGCTCCTTCTGTCACTGATTAGGTCCGTCAGCTAAATTGTTAAAAATATGAATGTAGTTTGGTGCATGAACGTCTCAGACTGTTGTGCTGTAAAACAGGGTTAAACATTATATGACCCCTCAGTGATTAGGCCAGTCAATCCAGCCCAAAAAAACAAAAGAAATGTCTCATAGTTTTTATTGATCCTAATACCCTCCTGAATCATATATTAAAAGTCTACCGCCATAGATGAAGTGGAACATATTTTTTTTCGAGATTAAAGGCCAAAGGTTTTTGTACACTGTAGAGAAGAAAACTCCACTTTAGTAACACCTACATAAACTATTCTTTTCAGATTTCATCCTATCTATATTTTGTGTTTGATTAGGGAGGAGTTCTGTTGATATATTTTCAATAGCCTGATATTTTCTACATTTTATACCAAAAACATGGCAAAAATATATTTTTTGATGACTCTAAATAGTATTTTCTAATGTATGGGATGATAGAGAAACAGACAGTACTTTCTTTAATTTTGTCTTTTTGTATTGTGTCAACATAATGAAACAATTTTTAATTTGGCTTCATCTGATTTTAAAATTTTGTGTTTTGTAATATGCAAATTATGGTACATTTTATGAAGAAAGGCCTAATTTGCATATATAAACATAAAATCTAATGCAATACATTTTTTCTTTGGTATGATGTCACTAGTCAACTGGAGAAGTTTCATCGTGATAACTATTAATTGAAAATTTTCCCCTACTCTAGTTTACTTGGAGTGTTGGGCACAACTTTGGCCTTAAATCTCGAAAAAAAATATGTTCCACTCCATCTATGGTGGTAGACTTTTAGTATATGATTCAGGAGGGCCTAGACTGGCCTAGATCCCGTAAAGATGAGTGTTTAATAAACTGTAAAACAACTCGCTCCAGTTTGAACTTTGTGTTGACACACAGGGCGTAGACACAATAACAGAAAGACTAACACAATCAATGTTGAAGCTCATAAAGTTTTACTGGGGTTAGACTGTCAGATGGTGACGGTCTTCAAATCAACCAATCAGTAGTCAAAAACCAAAAGATAATCAGATTACAAGGGGAAAAAATGGAGCGAAAGAAGCACTGGAACCAGACTAGGTTGACAAAACAAGCAATTTAAGGATGTTAGCTAAGACCTTGAGTTGTTTTTAATTTAGTCTGACATTTATAAACTCCACAAATAATCAGTTAATCATAAAATTCCCCATCAGATGATCTGTTTTAAACGTAGCTGTAGTTAGAATTTTTAAAAGAATAAACTTTACTGTCAATAAAAGCCTGAAAGTTAAAACGAGCAAAAACGTTATGAGCTTCCTGCTGTATCTAATGGATGATTGTTTCTCCTCTCTGCTCTCCAGGTGCATCACGCTGACCCTCCCCAAATGCACATCAGCCATCCGGCAAACGAGCTTCAGCCGCGACAGCAGCATTCTGATCGCCGTGTGCGACGACGCGTCCATCTGGCGCTGGGATCGACAGCGCTGAAGTGTTTCAGACTGGAGTTATTTTTGGTTTCCCGCTTCCTCTTCCCAACCTGCGGCCCCGTTGTACAGATCTACACTGCAAGAAATGTCCGTTTGAACAGTTTGGTCTGTTGAGATGATTCCTTGTGTTGCTCTGGCCAAGGAGGTTGTTTTCATTTCCTGTTTGTCTGCCTGCAGGATTTGTGAAGAAAACACGAGTGAGGATCTTTTTAGTAGAATTTTTTTTTTTTTTTTAGATTAACGTTTTTCATTCTTTGTTCCAAATTGATTGAGTTTATGTTTTAAATTAAATAAACTATAACAGCTTGTCGGAGATGGCGGAGGTTAAGTGCCTTCTAGCTTCTATGCAGACTCTTCAGAGGTAATTAGATCAATCACTCCTATTATCTGCAATCAGGGACGTTATTCTGCCAATTCCTGACCAGAGGAATCGTCTGTAGGCAGATTTTTGTCACTTGTTTTCCCAAAAAGAAACCTTTAGGAAACAAAAGATGAAATGACTAACGTTGGACTTTTCTTGCAGTGTTCCATGTTTTATATTCATTTGGTCACACTCAAAAAAAAAAGATTTTTGTCTGTTTTTTATTCATTTTGCTACGTTCCTATGCTTCTTTTTTTAATGCCCTCTTGGTTTGCTTCAGCGCCTCCCTCCTCTTCCTCCACCTTCCACACAAACACAGTACACTCAATAAAATGTATTTTGTAAATGTATATACTCAAGAGTCAGTTTGTTTGAAGTGGTTTTTAGAAGAAGTTGCTTATAGTAGTAAGTATAACCTTGCTTTTATCTGGAAACTTTAGATTGAATCCCATATGATAAATGTCTGCTATAGAGAGGGGAAGGGGGGCTGTTTGGCATTTTTTAAGTCCTTGTATTTGAATTTATTTGAACTTTAATAAAGACCTATTTTTCTACAGAAAGCATGATTTATTTCTGTATCTTTTTTCAATTAAAAAAAACTAAAAACATTACAGGAGCCTCAACAAACTGCGGAAAAATCCAAGTATCAAACTTGGGTTTTATTTTGAAAATGTATGGGGTATTTAGCCATGTAGCTATCAGTCCAGACTGGGCTGTACTGGGGCTAGCTAGTTAGCATGCTAACTTTAGTAAATATCTCTGCAAGACAATACATATAGGTCATAACATAACTATTATTACTTCACATTCTATTGTTAAATTTATGTTTTTAATTTAAATTCTTACATTTGCTGCCATTGAAAGTACCAGAGTAACCACTAACTGCTGCTGTATGAGTATACATGTGACAGGTGGCCAGTTTTTAAATATTGCACCTTTAATAAAGCCTGTTTTATTTTTATACCCTTGACTTTTATTTTGAAAATGTATATTTAATCTCGTATTATAAAAGTCTCCCTTCATTGGGAGCTTATACGTAAATTACCTGGACTTTAATAAATCTCACTCTTCTACAGAAAGCATGATTTATAATGTAATTTAATGAATTAATATTGTGAATCATCAATATTAATAAAAACAGACATTAGTAGTGAAGTTAACTTCCTGTGAAGCCGATGCTCATTGTTTTGCTCCAGCCTCCAGAGGTCATGTGACCGGCCTCTCCTCCTGTCATTAACCCCTGCAGCTCCAGATCTGTGCGCCCCGTGCGCTCCTCTTATCAGGAGCGCGTGCCCACCGCGGACTCTTGCCCTCGCGCGCTGACAGGTGAAGATAAGAGGCCAGCCGGTGTGAGAGCAGCTCGAGCATGTTTTCTCCCAAGTCCCCTAAAAGTTTGTCCAGGTATGTCTCCGGGTCGAGTCCCGCGGCCGGGGAGCACATCTGTATGGTCGAATGTGTCTGCGAGCCGGACTGCACCTGCACCGAGCACAGCGCGAGACACTGCGCAGCGCGAGACGTCAAGGTAGGCCTCACCTGTCCCTCAACTTCTCGAGCCTCTTCATAGAGTTTTATTTTGAAAAGTTTTGATTGAGTTCATTCTGGCAGCAGGTGGTTTAATGGAGACCTTGATCAGCCACATGATGATAATCAATACATGCAGCACCTGATGTGCTTCTACTCATTACTTCAGTATTCCAGTTTCATGCTACTTTGTGTGCCAATCGTGAGGTAAATATTCAAGTCTTTACTCAACTAGAGGACTTTTTTTTTTGCATAAAAAAATACCATCTGCTTATAAAATATCATTTTTTGTACATTAAACTACAAAAAGTAGTACAAATTTGCTCCTTATTCAACGAGTATATGACACTACCCCAAAGTCCTACTTGAGTAAAAGTAAAGATATCATCTTGAAATATTACTAGATAATAAACTATTATTAAAAGTGAAAGTCACCCATTTGAATAGTGCAAGTAAAAGTCTTAAAATATCTAATATTAAATGTAGTTAAGTATCGAAAGTAGAAGTAACAGTAAATTATGAATATATTGATATTTATATTACTGATGGAGCACATAATCTGCAAAGTAACCAGTAACTAAGTTAATGAAATAAATCTAGTGGAGTAAGAAGTGGAGTGGAGTTGGAGTGTAAAGTAAAAGTACCTCAAAGTTGTGCAGTACTTGAGTAAATGTCCTTAGTTACATTACATCACTGACAAGGAGGAAGTTTAACCTAAACGTGAAATCTTAACATGTCAAAAAACTAATACATCTATCTGACAAATTCATGTAAACAGTACAATATTCACTAATAAGTGCTTTTTCAGCACTGGAAACATGCAGTTTAACTACCGCTACACCAAACTCTGTTCATTTTTTCACACGTTTTATTTTCTTTCTCTATTGTGAACACCTGGATAGTCTCACCTCTTCAGGAACAGAGAGCGTCACTCTTTGTTGAACTGGCTACAACTCGTACTTATATACAACCTGTTGGGAGGTTCACAGTTAGATACACTTCCCCTCCAAATGTGTGTCTCGCCTTTTGATTTCTGTTGAGCTGATCCCGCGTTGGACAGACGTTTAATTGTCAGGTGCGAATAAAGAATCTGTGTCATGTGTAACATGTGGCTCATGTTGCTCCGCGGGGTGAAAGCTCTGATTGTGTGTTCTCTGGATAAAAGCCAAATAAATGTAACGTAATCATGCAAGTCGTCTCCTCGGACAGTTTAGGATTAGACCATATAAGAAGTGAAATCAAACACCCACTGATTGTTGCCACAGTTACAGTTAGAATAATTTATTTTATTACTTTTATTGCATTTATTCAGTCCAGTGTTGACATTAAGATTATTACAGTGGATGGATTTGATCAGTGCAACAGGTTTCCAGCTGTTCACATCTGTTCTGTCCTTCCTCAATGACACTCGAATGAAAGCGGCAGGTACTCACGATGCAGGTAGGCATCATATCGTTGTTATTAACTGTAAATAAAGTAATGTTAGTGATTACAATATTCCTATTATTTGATATACAAAGAGTGTAACTACAAGCTGGAGCGATGTAGGGAGCTTTTAATTTGGCAATTTTTAACTCAAAATCTGCATTTTGTTGAACTTTTGAGACAAAATAGAACAATTTAATCGCATTTGTTTAACTAAATTGGATTTGATTATGAAAACAATATAGATTAAAATTAAACATTTTAATTAAAAATGCTAGTATGTAAAATAAATCAATATTTCTGTTTAAACCCTATTTATTTACTTTTTCCCATTTCTTTTTGCAATTTATGTGTTAATTTGTTATTTTCAAGTGTATTAATATAATTTCTTTTGTTCCTGTTTGCATATTACCCCTATGTATTTATGAAAACCTTTGTTTTCTGTATTTTCTGTATTCATTATCCAAATGAGGGAGGGTACAACAGTCCTTTCAGTGCATATATGGATATACAAAGATAGATTAATTCCTGTTTCCACTCTTGGCTGTAAAAGAGGAACAAACAATAAAGTACTGTCGGGTCAGTGGGTCAGAGTTTACTGTGTGTAGATATCGGTGCGCTGTGACGTCATAAAGACACTGAAAATGTAATTTCTGGGAAATGTTTGTCTAGATACGCTGTGTGTGTGTGTGTGTGTGTGTGTGTGTGTGTTGCACTTTGAACAACTGAATAGTACTTATGAATCCAGACGTCAACATGTGAATTG
>OMLP01029261.1:0-11106 GCA_900302685.1 Spondyliosoma cantharus | reverse complement strand
TACTTTTTAATGACAGTAATCTTGTAACGTAATGAGTCACTTTTTAAGTAATGTTACCCAACACTGGTTATCATATATAGCAGGTGACTGCTTTTTCAGATGATTATCACTTAGGCTTTCTCGTCTGATAGTCGACTGCCTGAAATAGTTGAATGATGAAGGAAAATAAAGTCAGGTCATTTATAATGTTTCAAAAACTAACATCTTGCGTTTTATTATATCTAAAATATTATTAGGGGTATCTTTATGCCTTTTATTGTGGACTTGACAGCAAAAAGATGACAGAGAATGAGCGCTGAGGCATACGGGAACGACATGCAACAAAGGTCTCAAACTGGAGTTTGACTGGACATGTTGCGGTTCAGGGTCGCTGCCTTAAACCCCTGTGCCACATGGCAGTGCCAACATTTGGCACAGGCCACAAGTTGAATTTTAACTGCCCCTGTAACACTGATTGCCTGCAGGTGGTAGACGTAGCTGCAGCAGATGTTGCCTTCTTTGTCCATTGGTGGCGACAGTGACATGTTTACATTTGCAAATCTACTCTGCAGGTTTTACCTCCCTGCAAGAGCTCTTTGCCACTAAAGCAACATTCTGTTCTCACAGGAGGGTTTTAATGTGCAGACACAATCTGGACCGAAACATCCAGCCATCAGTTAAACAATGACAGGGATTTAAGGGAAAGGCATTATTACATCTACAACTACATTATTTCATGGCACTAGCAACAAGCAATTTTCTTTTTGTACCAATTGCCACCTAATAATGATTGGTTAATAATCATAACTGCTGTACTATCAAGCAGCACTGTTTTAGACCAGGATTAGCAAATGGAACACTGGAGGAGTTGTGGAGGTAATGACCTTTTATTCTGTGCATTACACATGTACCTTCTGTAACCTTTGTACGTTTTGCACCAGGAAGCGGTAGGCATTATACCACGGCAGGAAGACATCCTTCAACACGTCTCGCACCCCCTCCTCTTTGAAACGCAGGTTCTCTGCTCTCACTACGGGAGAGTTGATGAGGTACAACCTACAAAAAGAGACAGTGAAGGAGTTGGTGAGTGTGGCAGGATTGATCACGAGTGAGTGAGAGCATGCACAGGTACACAGGTAACAACTCAAGTGAGTGCATAGGATGTGTTCTGTATGAGCGGGTGAGGCTGTTTGCTGTATGTGTAAGTGGACCAATGCGAAGGAAGTATCTGTGCTCTAACTGAGGACACACTTTGAATAAAAAAAAACAGGCAGTGTTGCCCCAGTTACTTGTTTACCAAAGTTTTTTTAAATACACTGTATAGATGGTACAATGCACTGTGACAAGAGTGTTGTGGGAAAACAAAGTTTACACCTAGACAGCTGGTTTAAACTTAAAGAGTTATGCTCATTTTCAAGTTCATAATTTTATTTTAGGTTCCTCTTGGAATAGGTTTAAATGCTTTAGTACTCGTAAAAACACTTTTCTCATACTGTCTATTGATGTAGCACTGTATTCAGCCTCTGTTTTAGCTCCTGTCTCCTTTTTCAATGAAGCAAATCATTTTTATGATTTCTATAAAATGCGATATAGATGCCCCAAGCCATTATGCAAGACACCGTAAATATCTGGGTCATATTTCAGTATCTACAGGACACTTACCGGAAACCAATAAAGCAGGGCTATGAGGCAGGCTGCCTTCTCTTCATGCGAAGCTATTCAGCTGTCAAACATATCTGCACTGGATTAGCTTGACCAAATAGGCTAAATGTCTACCTTGAATGTGTTCTACACAAATTTCTGGGCCAAAACCTAATTTTACCAACAGCATCTCTGTGCAAACTAATCTCTTCTCTTCATTAAGACCAAATAAACACACTGTTGACAGGACAACGACAGAAATATCTGAATAATCCACAGAAATATAATAGTGTGTGGCAGGCATCAGCACACTGTGTAGACCTTTTAGAAAAGGTCTCGATGATGACTCTGGAAGCAAGCCAACATGATGCAACTTCTTGCAACAGGACATGAGTGTTTTTAATAGCAGCAACTGTAAATTTAAAATCTAGAATTGACAGACACATCAGCTGGTCAAATACTTTCTTCTGGCATCTTAAAATGAGCCGACATAAAGACAGACGACTGTCACTTCACCCAGTTTGGCTAAAGAAGACTTTCAAAAAAACAACATTTTCGCTGCAATCAGAAAACTGTTTGCTCTCCTGCTTACTGCACACAATGGGGGGCACGCACCTGTATTAACATGGCCATCTCGCAGCATTCGAGCAGCACAATTAATCAAATTAACTAAAACAAAATAAAGAAATGTCCATTTCAGATCGAACACTTAAATAGTTACTCAAAAAGATCATATTATGTGTCTGCATTCCCTTGGCACATCACCTCTTTCGCACAGATAATGACTGCAGAAAGATGTTAAAGAAAATGCCACTTTGGTTCATGTGAGTTCATTAAAAACAGTAGATTTCATTTCAAGAAGACTCACTCATTTAATCTGAATTATTCAAATTGAGGATTTTGCTCAAGGATTTCTTTTTTTGGAGTGATTACATCATAAAACATGCCGACAGACATTCAAAGCTTTGATAAAAAAAAAATCCTCAATTAAAAAAAGGGGGAAAAAAAGGGCATTTGGTACAGCCCTTCCTCACAGTCTATACTTCATTCTATCACTGGTTCAGTTTCTATCCAGAGTAACATTAAAGGTGGAGTCATGGTAGTCACATGTATGTCATCCAAGTAAAGTTTTAAGGCACAAAAGGGACATAATCTGTTGGAAATCAAAGCCTTGTAGACAAACAGGCCTGAGCTTTTCTCTCTTTATCTCAGAAGCTCACTCTTCATCAGTCTATATATGAGCATATGGCTCAACTGCATAGTGCTTTATTCATTAGGCCATATGGCTATGGCATTCTCGATGCTCAGGGCGAAGGAGCAAATGTATGATGGGAAACAATGGCATATGCATGTGATGTACAGTATGCGTGAGTGTGTTTATACTGCATGTAGGACTCAGAAGTTGCCCAGTTAAGCGTGGATAGTGATTCAAACCTTTTAAAACCATGGCTGCTAATAACATAAGGCAGGTTAACACACAGTATCCTGCCACCGGCAGACAGGCATTCATGCTGCAGAAACACACACACTCACACTCATTCAAGCACAGCTCTGACCTGAGGGCATCAGCTCCATAGCTCTGCACTATCAGTCCTGGATCTGGATAGTTCTTCTTGCGCTTGCTCATCTTCTGTCCATCGCTGCAGGAATGAGACGGGCAAAGGCATTAATGCACATACACATGCACGCATGCACAAAAGTGCATGTTGGAAACCATGCACTTGGTATTCAAGCTAGTTCTTCCAGGTCAGCAGGCCTGTGAGCACAGTGGTGCTATTAGGCCCCGGGGCTGAGGACAAGTAGCCCTATTGTGGAGCAGCTCTAAGGGCTAAATGTTATAGCACACAGAGCCACACTGATCATGAGAAAAGGAAGAAAAACTATGAATGGGCAGGTAAAGAAAGGAGATGCAATGGAATATAAAAGTGTAAGTGAAGAGGAGGGTAAACGGCAGATTAGGAGAGGTCGACCAAAAAGAAAATGTCTGCCAGAAATAGCTTAGAAAATGTTTGAAACTGACTGAAAGAATAAGGCTGCCTTTCAACTAATCCTGTTTAAGATGGGAACCAAAAATGGATCCACAGACCTTCACTGTTGTTCACAAAATATTAAAAACACATCGGTGAGACGGCTAAAAACAATCCTGAACAAACTATTGCACCCAGTTGTTTTAGTAAATTATTTAGCTTTTCTTTTAAATAACACTACATGTCTGACATCCGTTTGTGAAGATTTCTCTGTCTCCTCTATCTTGCCTAAGAATATTTGTCCGTAAACTGTCATAGCAGCCCGAAACAGGGTAACTCACTGAAGGAACAAGAAGACTTCTTTGTTTTGCCCGTTGTTGTTGTCTGTGATTATTTCCCGGGGACAATGCAGTCTAACTAACTGTAAGAAAGAATGAGCTCAAATGAGTGTAGGGAACCTGCACTAGACACATTGTTGGTTTTGATCTTTTGTTGACAATGAGAAATCTAGAATAACAGCAGCCTTAATCTTTAATGACAATGGATTTATTAGCAAATTAAAGATTTAGGAAGAAGAGCAATTTGTTCATAAATCCGTGGTCTCACCTGGCGAGTACCAGTCCGTTAACAATGACATTCTTGAAGGGCGGTTTGCCAAATAGCGCAGTGGAGAGCACCAGCAGGGTGTAGAACCTACAGTGGGATACAGAAAGATAGCACACACAAACATTGGATTAATTCCTTCTCTGCAGGAGGACTGAGAAAATCAAATTTACTAATTCAATCTATCCATTTTTAATCGGCCATTTGCCATTGTTTAATACCTATCCTTGAATTATAAAGTCTTTTATGAACATGTTCATCTGACTGATCCATCCTTTCATTCATGCTCTGCTCTCTCAGTGTCTCTATTCCTCATCTGTCAACCTCTTTCCCTCTATCCATTCATCCACAGCTTACCATCCCCTCGTCTGGTCAATGCCTTCGGCGATGAAGTCTGCGGGGAAAGTGTCTTCAAACTCCTTTCTGTTTTCGAAGGGGTAGTGAGACTGGGCGTAAGGCATGCTGCCGCTCTCGAACCAGCAGTCAAACACCTCTGTGATCCTCCGGAGCACGCCCTTGCCGCACCGTGACGGGATGGTCAGATTGTCAATGCTGGGTAGAGAAAGTGCGGAAAACGGGTACAATTGTGAAAACAAACGGCAGCAATAACAGTTTGACCAGATTGGTTTTTAGGCTTTATCATGTTTTTAAACATTTGTAGACTTTGTGGATTCATGGGTCTATAGGGCTGCTTGGCTGCGGTCCAGAACAACGATTTCATAATGTTTCATTGCTGGGAGCGAGGTTTAAGAAAAGAACAGCGGTGCTCATGTTGTGCTGACACCCACTACAATAAGGTCAGTTATTGCTTTATGCTTCAAGGATATGGATTAATTTACTCCATATACACACTCGCTCAGATACAGACCATGAACAAAATCATTGTCTCTTTAGGGCTTCAGCTGAGGAAAACAGATGATACTGGGGTAAAGTAGTCTCAGCCTCTTTGAGGTGCTCATTAAATTCTCATTAAACCCATATGGAAAGTTTTCTAAGTCATATTGTTAGTAAATAAAAAACATCATACGTCAACATCATATATCCAGTTGATTAAGCACATTTAATTTATTTTTTCCCCTCGAGCAACTACCAATTATTAGCACTCAGGCCTTTAAACTGCAGATTACACCTTTACTATCTGTTGTTGGCCACTAAAGCTGCTCTGCCGCAGTACTCTGCTGCCCCTGAGAGCTCTGCTCCTGGGCCTATTGAGGAAAGGGAAAGTGTGAAGCAGGAATTTTCCAAAATAAGTGCACTTCTGAGTATATTCTGAGTAGTTTAATATATTTCTATGGTGTTTTATGCATATGATTTTGCTCAAATGTTCACTGTCCTACAATACAGATGATCCATTATCTCTAGGAGCTGAACACTTCACACCTTATTATGCAAACTGATAACGGTCTGTGCCTCTAGCTGTTAGATATCCATACAACTTTGTATTACTACTCTTCCTGTGCCCATTTTTCCCAGTAAGTCAAATACATCAAATGGTTAAATGATTGTCGTTGACCATAAGCAAGCTGTCTCGACATTCCTGAGCTCAGAGGGAACAGAGAAGCAGACTGTTCAGAACAGAGCTTTCAGAACCCACTGGCTGTAATTCACCAAACAACTGTATACAAAATATATATATTATAATTGATCCACAAATGAGGCTCAGTGTTGAAGATCTGTTGTCTCATGAATCAATTTTGCATACTTCTTGTATATTTAGCAACCAAGCTAGCAGGCCAGCCAGCTTTAACAGCTATTGTGTTTCCAGTTGGGAAGCGTGTTAGTGGTTAGCTTGACAGCTACAATGTCAATGTCGGTGATGTCAATACATCACCGAGCCTTGAACACCACCTTTTTCGTGATCATTGAGTATTTTTGGGACTCAACCCCTGTGACTCAGAGAGTGTATCCTCTGCTGCCAAATTTTGGACCACTCTTTTTGATCTGTTTCTTGCAAGTCCCCTAACTTTATGGCAGAGTGCCCGTTTTAAGTATACTTCTGACAAAGTCATACAGACATAATTAATTATCAATTTAGTTGAGAGAAACTTAATTCTCAGCCTCCCTAGCCATCTGCTTTTATGGAGAATGGCTTGCTAGTTAACACTACAAACCAAGTAAAGCTTATGCATCTTAATTTTATGAATAAATGTCTCAAAGCAAACCATGTTTCTGTTATGTCGCCTTGAAGGTGTAATTTGTAGAATACGACCAGAATTCAAAGGTAGCTCGAAAAACATAGGGGGTAGCATATCACCGGAGTGACCAACTGCCGCTCTTTGCTAACTACCCTTGGCTGTAGCAGCTACTGTTGGCTAATAAGCTCATGGCTCAGTTAGCCGTGGAGCCGGGCTGACTGGATTTGACAGCCCAAGAGTGAACACGGCCGCATGTGTACGGTTTTATTTTTCTGTTAAGTAAGGAAAAGAGAAGAGAGAATATTTAATTTATTGACATTTTGCCAACATCATGTTAACATGCAATCTCTAGGAGACATTCTGCAACACAATACAAAGAAGTCTTTGACATAATATCAACACTATTGTTGCTTCACACTTTGGTGATAATATTAGTTCTTTTTTTATGTTTTTCTATTTTTATGTCTTAAATCTAAATTTAAATTCTGGCCACATCTTACAAATTGCACACTGATTGCACATCAGAACACTTTTCAAAGCTGCTTTTAGATGTCTACTGTGTAGCTAATGAGTTACTCTTTAATTAGTTTTCTTTTTAATCTTGAAGATTGCTTGAATCGTTTTCATCAAATCACTACTTTTCCACTCTTTCAGACCTGCACAGGAACCTGTTCTGTACAACCGAAACACAGGAGCAGGACGAAGGCGACCTCTCCCTCACTCATTAATTAAAGATGGCCAACTCCATGGAAGTGATTAAAGGTAATTAGCAGATGAAGAGCGGAAGAGTAAAGTGATCTGTGTTGCACAACAGCCGTCTGGTACAGGCAGACAGGTCACATGAAAAAAGAGGCAGAGGACACATTCACACACCAACATCAAAAACTCTACTCATGTACACGCACGCACGCACACACACAACCTGTGTGAATGTGAGGGAATCACACTATCACAACAGAAACACACCCCTGAGTACATGTTCAGGTAGCTGATAATCTCCGTGTTTGATCAGTGACTCACCTCTCCCGATGCAGATCAGTTACTTTGACTCCGGTCAGCTCCTCCAGTTCAGCCATGGACCCGACACACACCACCTGACCGACAAACACACACACACACACAAACGCACAGCACAGCTTGAGGGAGCAATATCACAAAACAGCTTTCACAGTAACAAGTTTCTTGAATACTGCTGAAATGATTAATCAATGAGTTGATCTAAAAAACGTCAAGCAAAACTACCCAACATCTGCATCAGTTCCAGCTCCTTAAACATGAGACTTTGATCTTTTTCTGTTTTGCATCATTGTGAATAGAATGCATTTTGTTTTGTTTTCTGTGCGCTACGTGTTCATGAGCAGACAGGACTCAGACAAAGTGGGAAGGGATACCAATAACAACATTTTTGTTTTCGCTTTTACTGCATGAGCGGAGGAAAAACAACGTTTACCGACCAAATACTCTGCACTGCAATTACTGTTGGAACATAAAGCTATTTCACGTTTATTGTACTTACAGCAGCTTTATGAAAGAGTATTGTCAAAAATGTCAAACTATTCCTTTAAACCCAAAAGAATTAAAGGCAGTTGTAAATTATTTGTTCACCCTAACAGAAGAATTGCATCTGCAAAGGACTATCAGCACTAAACCTCATAAATCTGATGAATTTTTCCTCGCTATTTTAGTCTAACATCATCACAGTAGAACACGACTTAAAAGTAGGCCTACTTCAACACACTGCCTGTATAACTTTACCTTAGAAAGTATGGTAAAGTGTGTTATCTGGTCTCCTCAGAGAGTTAACCTGTAGGCTCTGCTCTAGTTTTACCACAGCACCAGGTAACATGGCCCAGATACAGCGTGATACACCACCGTCAGATATTTAAAAAAAGAAGATGGAATGATAGAAACACAGAAAAGGGACAGAGCGAGAGAAGATTGAATAAAAAGAAAAAGACACCCAGAGATAGATATTGTGAAACACACTCACACAGACAGACACACAGCTTTAGTTTTTTGGGTGTGTGATATGCCGCTGAGGGGTGTTTGAGGGAGGCACCAGGGAGCATGAGTGCTCTGGAAAGGATCACAATGCTATTTCCGGCAAGCAGGTCGCTGGCTGTCCCTCTTTCAGCCAGGGGACCAACACTTCATTTTTCAAACGCTCAAACAACCCAATTCTGACACTTCTATTCAGTTCAGTCTAGCTCACGTAGTCAGCCGGGTTTTGGCAATGAACATCCACAACTACACAAACATTTACAGTTTGGCTGGCTTCTCCACTGTCGGCTTCTCTTTGCTCTTTCATTTATGCTCGTCCTCCTCTTTTTCATCTCTCGTTTTCCCCCTTTTTGAGTCTTTCTCTACCTCATTTTCTTCACCAGCTAATTTATTCTGACCCCCTCCTACACCTCCTCTTATTCTCCCTGTCTTCCTTCCTTTTCACCCTCGATCACTGTATGTCTTGAGGACCTTTGAAGTTGCCTTAACCGGCATGAAGAGAGTCCAAACACATTTTGGTTTGTGTTTATTTGCTGTTTACATTAATGAATCATTCATGTGTTGAGTTTATGGAGGCACTCGGTAATGGTGCCTGAGGGGAGCTGACTCTGACTGCATGGAGTCATGCTACACTCTCTAGTTCGACACCATGGTCACATCACTCTGCCCATGCCAGGAAGTCTCTCCTACACAGGCCTCTACTCACACATTAAAGAAGGGGCCAGATATGTTAAATCATACAAGTGTCAAAAAGAGGTCAGCGGGAAACATTTTTACCCTGCCAATTTATGTGAAGAGCAGGATTCCTGAAGCCTCGAAGCAGACCAATCTGTCTTTGCAGAGACATAAGACTTTTCCCCCCCCATACTCATTTCTATGGTAAATAAAAGCGAGAGTTATGGAGAGTTCAACTTTTCAATTATGCCCTCTCACGCTTAGTCCAGATTGATTTGTGAGTGCTGCCATGGCTCTCTGAGAGAAGAGTAACTGTCTTGGTATTTGGTCATGACACAGACAAATTGTGTGATCCCTGCACAGTACAGAGACACATTAGATGCATTAAGTACTCTATTAAAGCATAGCAAGTGCGTTGTTTGTGCATTTTCGTGTTTTTCCTGACCTCTTCGAAATCGTCGCTGACCCAGAGAGGGATCGGCGTGCCCCAGTAACGGTTCCTGGAAATTGCCCAGTCTCGTGCGTCTCTCAGCCAGTTCCCAAAACGCTTCTCACGCACGAACTCTGGAACCCTGCGGAGACAGAAAGATTATGAACTGTGTTCTGGTCCACCGCAAGGGCAATCAAATCTCTATGTAGGCTGCATTTAACAGCTATTTACAACCAGCAATTCCCCTCGAAACCATTAAGATTTCTGCAGGTTTACCACATTAAATTCAAGGTTATTTTGAGACCTTTTCAATCCAATGAGAAACACAAATTAATGTTTGATGGTCATAACATCCAAAGTATGAAAACAGAATAAAGAAAACTAGGGACAATATGGCCTAGATTGATCTTTTATAATATTAGAGCTGCAAGGATTAATAAACTAGTTTTTGACAATTACATTTTCGATAATTGAGTCATTGTTTTGAGCAATTTTTAAGAAATTTAAAAAAAAGTATAAATGATCTGATTCCTGCTTCTTAAATGTGAATATATTCGTGTTTAATTACTTCTCTATGAAAGGAAGCTGATTATCTTTGGGTTGTGGACAAACAAGACATTTAAAGACAGCTTTATGTCATTTGTGGAAAATATTTATTGACATATTGACAAAGTCCAAACAATTAATCAATTATTCAAGAAAAGAAAAAAGAAAAGATTTTTTTTGTTGCAGCCATACTATACAACTTTTCTTCAGTACTTCCAGCAGTACATGACAGTTATGACTCAATATGCAACCAATCAAATTAATGCAACTGGGACACTGATACGCGACCTAAAGTGGATGAATGGATGGATGGATTAACCAATTAAAAAATGCATTTAAAAATGATTTATTCATTAAAATGTGTGCTTGCCCATTATGAGTTGGTAGCAGTAGTAACAGTGCTTGCTTTCTGCCAAATATAAAAAGCCTTAATAGCCTCCTGCATGTCGAGACACTGTCAAGACAATCCCACGTTTAGTTATGAGACGAGTAACATTTTCCTAAAGCCTGAATTAGATAAGAAAACATTATGTAACCGACATTACTGATGATGGGGAGCAAGAGAAACATTTTAAGGGCTTTTGTGGTTTAAAGGTCTTTTTCAATACCGTCTGTAGCCTTTCAGGAACATGAATTCAATGCCTTTTAAAAGCTAACCAGGACCTGCGGATAGCCTTTTAGTACATTTTCTCGCAACAAGAGCAAGCATTATTCATAATGTCTGATATTACGCCTTTATTAAGCTGCCTTCTTTTCCTGTTCTTGCTCATTTTAGCCCTAAAAATAAACTGCACTGCTCTCTCTTCATGAAGCTCCACAGCAAAGGTTAACACTCCCTTCAAGGCATCTTCCTCCTTTGTACCCCTTTTCTGCTCTCCCCTTACCCTATTTTGCCTCGACCGATTTCTAGCTTTAATCCACTATCTCAGTCTTCTCCCTCTTTCTCTCATTTTTCCTGTCCGTTCTCTCGCTGTGCCGGGCCGCGCTGCTCAGGAGAACAGTGCAGCAGGGGTATAAATCGTCGTCAGGATCCACGCGCTAAGCAACGAGTTCATCAATTCCCATTTGTAGGAGGCATTTCTATTTAGGCCCCTAATATATCAATTTAATGATTTTTTTTTGGTCCTGC
>OMLP01029260.1:0-11524 GCA_900302685.1 Spondyliosoma cantharus | reverse complement strand
CTCCACCAAAATCCCTAGAATAAAAAAATAAGGGAGCAGGTGAAGATTGAGGCTGGTCCTCGCCGTAAAAAGCACTTGAAATATACATATTTCAGTGGCTGCTTCACTCCCCTGCTTTTCTGCTTGTGCTTAATTGTTTGCGCTGTTGATGTATGGACTGAAACACCCACAGCATAAACCTCATCTATGACCTCAGCTCCACTACCTCCATGTCCGCTGATGGCTATCGGCTCTCCACTGATGGAGGGAGATAGCGACTAGCCGGAGTGGAAGGATAAAGCCTGACCCCGAACAAACGAGCTGGATCAATTAGAGGTGACAAACCTTTTTTCTAGAAAAGCCTCAGACCTTCTTACACCAAACGTTGACCTCATACACTGGTGACATCATCCGCGCCCACACACACAGATGACCACACACACCACAAGACCCAAAACCATTCTAGAGGAAAACATGTAAAAATTCTAACAAGCCTACAAAACCAATCAGCGAGAGCAGGTCCCCAGCTCCTTCATGACAGGCCTTTTAGCTTTATCGTACCTGTGCAGAGTGAGTGTGAAGACAGACCCCGCTTAACACTGTCTCACACCCCGATGAAACATCTTTCATTCAAGTGAAAGTTAAGCTTAGACAAACTCTCGAAACCAGATTTGGTATCCGGCTGTGTGTACCATCTCTGTTTTCTCTCTCATCTCCCCCTCTCCCCCTCTCCCTAGCCCTCTCCCTCTCCCTCTCCCATGTTGCACACATGCACAGGAACAACCACACACCCCGAAACACACTGTAACAGACGGCCCCGCCAATGCTTTCGTTCCCATGTCGAGCGCCCAGAGCAACTGGGTGCATCTGTGTCACAGAGGCTGGACCTGCTGCCACGGGCACGGATGGAAGAGAGATGGAAAAGGGTGAGGGGAAGGGAAGGGAAGCGAAGGGAGGGGAAGGGGGGCAATGAATTATGGGAGATACATGAGAAAGTGCTAAGGAAGGTGATAGCAAGAGAAGTGAGCAAAGGGTGGGGGGCTCGTTGAAGAGAGCAGGGTTGCTGGCAGGAGCAGTGGTTAGGGAAGCAACCGAGGGGAGTTGAAGAGGTTGAGGAGGGGGGGAAGGGTGTTTAGTGGGGAGGAGGAGGGGTGGGAGTCAGAGAAGCGAGAGAGGGTAGAGAGGGGATATGGACTGGAGCCAAGGCCCGGTCGAGCGCAAAGCACACGGTGCAAGAATGCCAACAGACCCCCTCCCACCTGGTCCCCGACCAAAGAGAGGAGAGAGAGGGAAGAAGGGGGAGGCAAGGGAGGGGAACGGCGAGGAAAACCATTTCAAAATGTTGCAAATCAAAAACAAATGATCATCTTTCTATGTGTGTGCAAATGTGAAAAAGAATGACAGAGCTGTAGGTGATGTGAGATGAGCGCTTCCTGTGTTCCACATGTGCCGCTGGCCTCTGCCGCAACTCACTTCCCTCTTCTGTGCCCCTGGACACCCCAATGTGACACGTTGGCCCAATAACCAGCCTACAACCTCCGCTTCCTCTCTTTTGACTCGCTCAGTGTGGTAACTTATAAAAAAGCAGTGAGCTGACGATGCTCACAACATACTTAGAGGTAACAGAGGAAACAAAAACAGAACAGGCTACTGTCAGACCCTGGATAATAAAGCTCTAATATATGTTTAGTAAAAAATCCTCATGTTTGCAAGCACTGCAGACACAATAGAGCCACAGCTGAAACACAGCTGATTTCTGATCTCAACCTTCAGTCTGCTTCATGTTAAGCTGTGTCTGTTCATGACCTCATCTCATTGGCCTCATTCTGGTCATGAGAGCCCATTCAAATGGTTCCCTGCAGAGTTGCTGCTTAAGAATCACAGCACCCAGGCAAATAACTGCGCTCGTCGTGGTCAAAGGTTCAACAGATTTGAACCTTCAACCCACAGAGGTCGGTGCTGGCCGACAAAGTGAAAAACACATAAACTACATATTAAGTCAAATCCAGAACATGACTTTTTGACATCTGTTTAACTGTAGGCTGTAAAAAAAATGTATGCCATATATTTGTTTTAAACATAAAATAAAATACACAATAAAATGTGATGTGATCTTTTGTTGGAATTTTAAAACATAAAAAAACAAAAAAAAAAAACATTTAAAAATGAGCTGCAAGCTTGAACTAGCCGGAGTGCAGTCACAGCTAGCCTTAACAGAAGTAAAATGTCCAAGTTCTTCTGCCTTGTTTCCTGTAGGCTAGCTAATTAATATCATTTTGATGTTTCAGCATGGTGGTAAATAAGTAGTCTAAAGACAGAGGGAAAAGGTACCTAGCCGAGATTTCTTCTGGATTGTCATAGATTGTCTAAAAATTATCACTGTCAAAAGATAAGGTTTAGCACCTTGTACTGGCCTGGTGCCTTGTTGTTACACTCTTAGGCCAAGTGGTGTATAAACTTCAAACCCTTTTTTCTTAAAAAGAGGAAGTGAAAAACTCCAAATATGGCTGACTTAAGCCCCCACAGACTGTTTTCTTCCTCTGTTATTGAGACTAAAACTTAAGATGAACCCTAGTTCCCTAAACCTGTATTCTCACATGAGACAGATCAAAGTCTCTTAGAATCACATTAGCAAACGTTGAGATATCCTGATTTTCAGTCCTTCAGTAGGCTGAGTCAAAATCCTAACAGATAGATCCTTCAACTCCCAGAATGCATCTAATACTTTCTTCTTTTTCTCGTAAGACCCCCTTGTAACTCAGATACTCTGTTATAAATCGGTCTCCCTCTGATGACATCATCAGGGCTTATTTTATCAGATTTGCCACAGCAGACAACATAACAACTGTGTTCACGAGCAGAGTAGGCTGGTAAGTAGGTAAGGTAATGTACCACCAAAATTGTTGGAGGTCCCCTTTAATGACTTTCTAACCCCATACAGCACACGCTGTAGCAGGTAAACAGTGTTGATGCTGTTTGTCAGCGGTGTGAGCTAGGTGGGGATGTGTGTTTTCCCTCAGACTTCACTCCTGGATGTACTGAGATGGACATAGTCCTTTTTTTTCTAATCATTCCTGGCACTCTGTGAATGGTCTCAGAATTTCCATTTCATAAGCCGTATTTTCCTTGGCAGGAGCAGCAGGCGAAGTCTTTTGGATGCTTCTGGGACATTTTTGAACGGGGCTCAAGAGAGCAGAGTGCCGCTACCTTGCTGCTCATAGAAGCATGGACCCGAAGAGCACAATGGTATCAAACCACAGTTTGTGTGCACTACCCTTTGAATAAAAAAGAGAAAAAAGTTCCCTTTAGGGTTAAAAACCCCTTAGAGATGCACTCAACTGATGCACTTTACCTCAAAACACCCTGCCCTTTTCCTCTGGGAATAAATCAGTTCCACAGAGAGAAAACACAGCTTTCTTCATGAACACAGCTATTATTAGACAGAATACACTTCTCATGTGTTGGATGTTTTCATCTCTGGGACATACAGAAAAACATGGGGAGCTTATCAGGTCCTATCAGTTCGAGCTGAATGTCATCCCCTGTCTGTCTGATTGTTGTTGAATTTGACGTGATGTACATGAATGACTGGGCTCCCTCCTGCACTCAGACATGTAGCCTGCAATTCAAAACACATCTCACGGTCACGTTTCACGAAACTTGGCTGCGCATTGCAAACATAATGGGGGGATGATTCTTTTTTAAATAGCCGGCCACCAGCAACACAATACTCTACGACTCAGTCACTCAATGCATATCATTCTGAGAGCTCGCTGTGAGGGGGGATATTATCGACAAAACGCTTGTCAAAAAAGTGCCATGTACAGGGAAAATATAAGCATGAATAAAACCAACGACAGGGAGGAGAACGGGCTGAGATAGCCGCAGAGATGGACACTGAAACAATTTGCAAAGGATGAATGGAGATGGCAAAGGGCGAGTATTGATCCGATTGATCCGCACGTCAGAATACAAATCAAGCTCTGTTGTGGTGAAGCCCAGCTTTGAGAAAATCTAAAAAAAATGCACATTTGAGACCCAGTTTAGAAAAAAAAAAAACATACCCATTGTGGGACTCTTCATAAATCACAGATCCTTTTTTTATATAGTTTTTTATAGTCTAGTGGTCTGTTTTATAGGGAACAGCAAGTTATTTAAGGATATAATATGTGACATTTCCACACTAAAATGTCTAAAACTTACTAGACCATTGTTCCATATTTTTGTGTACTTACATTATGCTTCAGACAACATTCTAACCCATAGAAATCTGTCGCTATAACTTCCAGGTAAATGCCAGCTGATACATTAGAGAGGGAGGAATGAAGTCACAGAGTTGGACTAAACACGACATAAAACTCAAATACACAACCTCGTCTTCGAACCTTATTTCGGCCTCTCATCGTAAAAGGCCGTTGTTTTAGTGACAACAACCCCCATAATCCCGTGCTGCGTCACAAACAACATCACCAACTTATGTCTTTTTGTTTTTATTGTTTTGATTGAGAGGTGGTCCAAATACATATTGTGTGTTTAATATTGCAGAATGGGTTGCTCGTGAGGTTAAATGAGTTCAGGGGGTTTGATGCAGTATGTGTACATGGAAATGGGCTTAGCAAGAGTGCCAAGAGTTTTTATCCATGCACAATAACCTCGTTATGCAAGTTCCTGTACACAACTCATACAAAAATGTCCCTCCATGGACTGGACAATATACAGTAAATTCTCTCCATAAAAAGTGATGACTGACGAGACAGATAGGTAAAACTGGGGTTGGATTTAAGCGTGTGTGTGTGTGTGTGCGTGTGCGTGTGCGTGTGCGCGCGCGCGTGTGTGTGTGATAGGGTGAGAAAGAGCAGTGAACTCATGTTCTTGCCTGGGGAGCGAGCTCAGCACCTGGGAGGAAACCAGCTCCATTTATAGAGAGTTGATACCCATGTAAATATATCACACACAAACACACGCGCACACTCAAACAACACACATTTGCACACTAGCAGGGCCCACGGAAGTTCCCATATTCTGGTGGATTGCCCTTGGGTCCTTGCTATTTCTGCCAGGGGCAGGGAGATCCTGTGTCAGTAATCCTGTCGGGATGAGGGGGATGAGGTCGCCGGATGCAGCTCAAGTCCACTGCCTTCACCAGCACACACACGCTCACACAAACACGAAAAAATAATTCCGAGGAACACTTTGCTGAGTGGACACTAACGTACCACGCCGCAGTCGTGAGAGTGTGTTTACACAAGAAAACAAATGTACAGTTTTTAATAAAATGTGCTCAAACAGCAGGCAGAAACACGGCTCAAACATACGGAGCAACTACGAAAACATCTTACACACTGTCTCTGTCGCACGCTTTCAAAATCAGCCCCGACACACGTATTCAAAGCAAGCGGATGACAGCTAAATCTGAGCTGTGTCAGTAATAATAACGTCTCTAGTGTCTCTTTAAGATCTCCAATGTTAGAATAAAAAAACTCAAAACCTTGTATTTCTTTCTAAACCTGTCAAACATATCATTTTTTTAAAAGGACAAAAGGGAAATCTTTTGTGAATGTTTTTTATTTTTTTTGCGGCTTTCCGTCTTTGTGAAAGCTCCCCACCTCCGCCAATGAAACTGTGGGAAATGAAGAAGCTACTTATTCTGAGAGGAAACACTCAAAGCGAAAAGGAGTGTTGGTCGCTGTCTGGCTCGTCTGCGTCTCAGTCTGTGTGTCGAACGCACTTTTTTATTTTTTTTTTTAGAAATCCGACTTCCTGAGCCCCTGCTCTGATACAATCTGGCTACCATACACACAAACCTTGTGACCTCTGCCTGCACCCACAGTGAACCATATTTATCTTAGATTAGGAGACAGACAGACGCGCACACACACACACACACACACACACATACAACTATGTCTCTCAATATTGCTGCTGTGCTCATGAAAGAAGAATAAAGATGCCCATTCAACACAAACAGCCACCCACACACACCTACAGTGAGCACACACACACGAACACGAGCACAAATATACACACACACACACACACACACACTCCTCCACAGTGCTCCAGAGAGAGGTAAACAGAAGAGTCTGACATCCTCTTGCATCATGTGCCTCAAAATGCAGCAGAGAAACAGCTAAACAAGCTGTGACCGTGACAGCGCTAAAGTGAGGTGGCATTACTCAAGAGAGCTTCGACTTAGAAGTCAAAGCAATTTGCGACACCATTCTGGACCGTTTATGTCCAATTGAAGATCGTTTTGATGTAATCATGAGAAAGAATAAGTTAAATATTCTGTGTGAGGGCTGGATTGAGGCTCTGCGAAAAAAGAAACCACAAAGAGACGCACCAAAACGGCTGCTGAAGAGCCAATACACCCTGAGATATTGCTTCAACATAATCGGGTGACCTCTCTAGAACACCCTTCACACACACGCACACACACACACGCACACACACCTCAGCAAATGCAGTAGGGTCAGTGGCTGTGCATCTAAAATAGCCTCTGACACAAAAACCTCACTTGTACCAGAGGAGGGGGGAGGTGGAGTCGAGCACACCACGTTAAACGTGAGCACTCATTGGCCCAAACTTACAGGAAGATCCTGCAATATCCTTTTCTTGTTTATGATTAAGTTTACTCACTGTAGGGCGATACTGTATGTGCACATGAGCGGGAGGGAGATAGAGAGAAAGAGGTTAGCTCCAGCGAATCAATAAAAAATGCACTCAGTGACTCTGTTCTCGTCTCTTGTTTACTCTCGGTGCACAGGTCCTCAGTCGAGGTGACCACACTGCAGTACTTCATAATCCTCTCAAACTGACAGAGGTGCACCGTGGGCACAGTCCTTGCACTGAATTCACAGTAAATTGAATACCAAAAAAAAAAAAAACTTATTATACCCTCCTGCTGCAGTGTAAAGAAACCACTACAAAGCAGAGAAATGCCATATATCGTAGACAGTTAGTGCTTAGAATAAAAACCAATGAGGACATATTGTAAAGGTATAAGCAAGTGAATCGTGACCAGCCAGCCGTCGCTCCTCTCATGCAAAAGGTTATAGCCGCTTTCTACGTGCGGGAGCAGAGGTCAGAGATAAACCCTGCTCTCATTTCTTGTCCTAACAGGGAGGTGGGCTGCGTTAGATTGGCCATCCTCACAATAACCTGCATCTCTCCACCACCACCAACACCAACCACCCACACACGCGATCTCTGCCTCCCTTCCCCAAGGGATGATGGAACAGTAGGCTCCTGCCCTAATGGGGGGCTCTTTGAGTTGGCTACTGCCTTATATCCCCCCCAAGGCTCTGATGGTGGGTGTGTGTGTGTGTGCGCGCTTGTGTTACAACATGTATGTCTGCATGTGTGCGTATGTGTGAGCAGGGTTCCCCCTTCCCCCAACATATGCACTGTGTACATACTACTCACAATAGCTCGTCTACTGCATGCATCACAGCACATGTGCACTCACATGCACTCTCAAAGATCGACCTAGATGTTTTACAGTTACTGTACAATGCGGGCAACGCAGTGGTACCAATACACTGACTCATCTTACTGTATCTACTGTAAACAAGTCACACAGAAATAATACCAGCTCGAACACTTAAACACACACTTTTCTTTTTTTTCTTTACACTTTCATTCCTGTGTCCTTTTTTTTTCTCACTCGCCGTCTCTTACGATGCAAACAAAGCGGCGCGCTCGGGCATAGACGCAAACACCCGAGCGCGCAATGCATCCCACTTTTAATATTCCTCTTGACGCAGCATCACCAAGCGCCTACCCCGTCTAACCTCACTTTGTGCTGACACAACCAAATCCACCTCAACACGCGGCGCATGGAAACAGACAATACCGGACCAACTAAAACATTCCAACACACTGACACTTGTTACACTGAATGCGCGCGCAGCTATTTTTATTTTTTTTCGCTCACAAGTTTTTCCTCTTGATTTGACCCATTCCAGCTCTCCAACGCCACTCAATAAAAGCCAGCAGCTGTGTTTACCTCCATTACTCATCTACTCACGCCTTCACTTCGATTATTTTCCCTCTCTTTTCCAAACCGATGCTGTGTCGTGCTGATACCTGGTTGAAGCAGCTAATTGAGAGGAGTTATGGTCCATGGCGTGAACCTGCATTCGGTCGTGTCAAAGCCAAAGAGCCTGTGGAATGCCACAGGCACCCCAAATGGGTTCCACATGTTGAATGCATAATTTCCTTTTCCTAGCAGTTGACCTACAGTACAACTGGAAACAGAGCGATTCCGTGCAGCATCCTTGGACAGGTCTGCTGAAACCATCTGCACTGGAGCTAGAGAGATGCAGCTCCCCAAAGATTCTTTAAAGGGGAAACTCTTCCTGTAAAAGCAGCTCGAAAAAGGGTCCAAAACACTGAGAAAATGCTGACTTTGACTGCTCTTCCATCCTCTTTTCTTGGCTTCCTTCCTCTTCTCCTTCCTCCAGTTCATTGACCATATTTGGCAGAAGTAAAACACACACTGTGGAAAGGAGAAACATTAACACAGATGGACAGGACCTCCAATTGACACACCTCCCCATCCTCACCACGGAAACATGTCAAGAAACTTTAAATCATGAGTCTGGGGACAGGCTCCGCTAAATGAGTCACTTCCAGTAAGCACTGAGTGTGCTGCTCCAAAGATTGTGTCATTACTCGAAAAAGAACTTGGGCCAAAGCGCTGGTCGGGCTTCATCATCCTAAATTCTGTTTGTTGTTTGATGACAGTTTTTCTTTCCATCAAAAGATAAGCTCGGTCGGTCCAGAGAGTGGAGGGCTCCTTATAAGTACTCAACACAGCAAGGAGGCAAAAAAATCAAAATACTCACATCAGTGTTTGACAAACTGCAATCACCCATGTTAGATTGTAGTTCTTTCTGTTTGTGTTCACTATTTAGACCACAGTCACTGGCTGTTGCACAATACTTTCCATGCTATCTCTCTCTCCCACTCTCTCTCTCTCCCTCTCTCTCTCTCACACTCTTTCTCTCTCTCTCTCTCTCTCTCTCTCTCTTTCTCTTTCTCCCTCTCTCTCTCACTCTCGCTCAGTCACAAAACACACACGTTCCAGCACTCCATGTACACCCTTAACTCGATTTTGGTAAACAAACGCGGGCTGGACACGCGGGTCAAAGGCTGAGTCCACAAGAGAAATCGCAAAAGGGAGAGAACATTTTGGCATCTTCTGATGTCCGGGGGAGTTCAGCCTCGCAGCCACCACCTTTCAACACAAGTCTCATTTCACGCATGCACAGGATATTCGACGTAATTACAGACGCATGTGTCATTCAGAACGAAACTACTGCAAAAGAACAGCAGATGTTTTGGATGTTTACCGCTCTCGATCCATGACCTTTTTGTCCTTTTGAATGAGGTGGCTTTTTGTGGGAAGGTACATCTATCGATATAGATGGGTGCAGTCTGTCTCACACATTGCACATTCATGCCCTTGACATGCTAGTCTATTGTAAGAGCCAGTGGCCAGTGTATATGTGTCTCAGGGTCTTCACATACGGCAATCTCCTGTGGCTCAAAATGCGGGTGCGACACACCTTGATTACCACAATGCACCTTGAGCATACCCGATCTCCTTAATCTGCCTCATTCCTCTCTGGCCTTGGCTTACAGTCGGGGACCCAAATGAATCCAGCCACATAGTGTGCTGCAGTCCATCTGCAATCAATGACGATACACTCCATAACACCCACCCGGATCAATGAGACAGCGCTCAGTCAATATGCCAGCAGTTAACCCAGCTGATTAGGGGCAATACGGGGAATTTCACATCTCCCTGAATGAGACAAGTGACTGTCCGCCTTGTTAGATTGCAACCCACTAGAGAACGCCACTTCTTCCCGAAAGATCCAATCCGTCAACACATTCCCAATTTGTGCGTTGTGATCTGTGGCAGACGGATGATGTCTTTAAAGGGTGAATCCCGCTGCGCGATTAAACGCGCCGGGCGGAGCGGTGTTGATGGACAGATAAAGTCTATCCGTTGGTGATTGGCTTTTTAATTGAGTCCCCCCCCCACCTGCACTGATCTCTATCATAAGCCTCTGGACCGTGTCTTGGGCGGGTGGAGCCATTGAACCATGAGTGGGAGTAGCAGCTTGAAGCGGCAGTGGGGTAGAGCAACTAGGGGTGTACCACATCATACTGTTCATGACAATATCTGTTTTTTGATGCTATAAAAAGTAAAGAATGCAAAAGTTAACTGGATTTTCATTTTAAGCTTTTCCGCAAAAAACACATACACCTGTGTAAACTTCTTATGCTGCTGTGGAATTAGATTTTTATTTTCATGTTTACATTATCATTTTGAATAAAGTCCACTGCTAGCATCCACATGTAAGTGTGTGTAGAGCAGAACAAACAATACTACCTGTTTGAGTACAGGTAGAGGGTAGAGACTGCGGCTCACTTATACTAACCTTCACCCTAACCCCCTTTATGATGTTGAAGGTCCCCCAACCTTCACAAAGTATTATTTTAACCCAAACCATGATCTCCCCCTTAAATTATTTTTGTGCCTAAGCCTAACCAAACAGTAATCATGGCGTTTAAGCACTGACCAAATCCATCATCAGCATGGACGAGCAACATATTTTGATGTTAAATTTGGAGAACTTGTTCCAGTTATTGACCCGGCGTACTCTACATTACATGAACGTGAACATGAAGTGGTCGAGATGTCTTTCCATAAAGATGGCAATACAAACACTCGAAAAGAACAGCTCAAAATAACTCACTGAATGCTTCTACAAGAAATGCTATGGCGGAAATTTAAGAAGCACTTAGCTGACTCGAGATCCTTCATTTCTTTCTAAGCCGATTGCATTATTTTCTGACTGAATTCATCAGTGAGTGAAGACATTCTTTGTCATACAGCCACTGTCGTGTCCTGCGCTGATTCAGACCTCAGGTTCCTCAGTTAAGAGTCTGTTGCTGGTCGGAGCCGTGCAGTTCAGTACAAAATCACACGAAAGAATGGTCTTTCTATATGCTTTTACCAAGGATGCAATGTGTCTTAGTTGACAAAAATGAGGAGAAAGCTCTGGTGCTAAACGCTACTGATTCGTTCAGTGACTATTCACTACAGTCAGTTCAGTCTGAAGACTTGCTCATACCTTCGCTGCCCCTAATAGCAACAACACTACACACCTTGGTAGTTGGTTTATTGTTGCAGCAATTAATAACAAGGTACTCTTCAGCATTTTATCATATCATGAAAATTGTTATCTAAAAAAATTCCCTGCAGAATTATGATATTATTTTCGGCTAACAGCACTTTTCTCCTCATGACAGGCTTCGCTGACTTGGACGTCGACGCCAGGAAATATTTATATGTTTTTCTGTCTCAGGGCTCCAACACGATTCCTCTTCCAGCGCGAGTCTCCACTACATGTGTGGCGATATCAGCCTGAGTATTCGTGCGCAGGGAGAAGGCCTTTTTTGTAAATGGATTTAAGTGAGAGTTTAAATGGGCACTAATCTCGCCCGCTGAACATCCATGAGCTGCAGG
>OMLP01029259.1:7609-25448 GCA_900302685.1 Spondyliosoma cantharus | reverse complement strand
ACAGAGAGGCATCGGCAATCTCCAGCCCTTACCTGGAGGGCATTAAGTGGCATCAACCGAGCGCAGCAAACCGCTTCGCTGATCTTTTATCCATGAGTAACATTCACAATCTCTTTCATTTGAATTAAAAAATGCTCATCGGATTTTTTTTTCTGCACCTTTTTCAAGTTTTTCCTCTGTATATAAATTCTCAAAAAGTATAAAAATCCAGTTTAATTCCCCCTGTAGACGTCACACAATTTAAAGCTCGCAAAAGAAGACAGAAGGTTTTTTTTAATCTTTTCTATCCTCTCTCTCCTTTTGCCCTGCTATCAGTATCTTCAGAGCATTCAGCTGTCGAGCTGTTTTGAACTCAATGGGCCTTTGGCTCTTGAATGTATCTCAGACCTTGTATCATCTATAAAATCATCTTAACTGACCATGCTAAATTGACCAAAGAGCTCCTTATTACATTTAATCCTTGCTTTTTTATCTATCATCAACAGCTACTTAGCCGGTTGATGATAGATGTTTCCACACATAGATGTTTTAAACATACAGCACTTCGACTGCTCACGAAAAAAACACCCATTCAGAATCCTGTTAGTCTCAGCAACTACTAAGCTTCAATCATAAACATTTTAGAGGAATTACCTGTCACTTAAGTTGCAGAAAACAATCTTCACACATAGCTTATAATGTAATGTGTTAAGTACTCACTTCATAAACTGGACCGACAGCGTCAGATGTTTGGCCCTGGGCCTCTCAGATAGAGATGAGAAATTACCTGTTGGATTCTCAGCACATTTTCAGTCTTATCTTATGAGGCAGTTATTCTGACGATTTAGCCCATCCAAAATGGGTGCCTGAAGATACAATTGTTATGAAGTGTTTGATTATAAATAGAGCATTCAATATGTCACGTATCATAAACCAGATATGTGGTTTAGAGCTATTTGAGCACTTCAGCGCTAGACTTACCCTTGACCGCTGGATTATAACTGAGCCATGCTGATCATGGCAGAAAGATGCCTCTGAGAATCCCTTCAGACAACAGAAAGATCAGCAGCTACAATGGAATCGTGATGGATTTTACAAGCTAAACACTTTGTAAAATATCTGACTGGAAATTGCTTAAATTTGATTTGTGCCCGGAGCTTGAGCTCGGTCATTGACACATGACAAAAGTGAAAGTCATTATCAAGCAACTGAATGCCCCGCTTCATTGTAATGCTACTGTATCACATACTAAATCACAAGATTACTAAAATAACATTACTATTTGTGTTGTAGCAGGTCAATGTGGGGCTCATTTTAACTACCATACTTTATATACATTGCTATTTGGTTGTTCAAACTTAAAAATATATACTTACCCATTATTGGTTTTCTGTGTAAAATATTATTTTGCAAAGCAACTTGTTACTATAGATTTCCATAAAAGATTTCCATGTGAAATATAATGGAGTAGAAATATGAAGTCGCTTAAAACAGAAATACTCCGGTCTTGATTTGACATCAAAAAGCTCAATTAAGTACTTAGTTACTTTCAGTTACTTTACCTGTTAGTGTTGAACCTTTTTGCTGGTTTTCCACTTGCAATGCACGGTATCAACGATAACTATAATTTTGGTGTTGAAAATGCTGCAGAATTGGTATTCGGATAGAAGAATTTCAAATGATGCTCCACCTTAGAACTGGCAGTCTGGGTTACCTTGTTCATGTTTTATTTCTTTTTCTTTTGAGTTCTGTTTATTCTACCTCCTGCTTCATCCCCTGAATATTATTAGCACAACTTTTGCTAATATTACTAATCTTACTAATAATCAATTTATCTATAATCTCACGACAATGTTCTGATCCAGCAGTTCAGAAAAAATCTCCACTCTCTCCCTCATCACTTTCCTCCTCTTACATGCATAGTTGAGATAATGGTCTTCTCCCCTCTGTAGGGGAAAACAAGAGTGACTGGTCTTCTCTGAGACTGGAGAAGATCAAGTTCACCTCATTATTAACCCCACACTCCCTCTGACCTCTGCAGCACCCACCCACCAGGCAGCAACATGTGCATCTCATTGTGGGAGAACTCATCGGCCCCCCTTTCACCCCCGGCCTGCCTCGGCTGGCTCGTGTGGAGACCCAGAGCTGATTTATGGGACCAACGGATTGGTCCCAAGTGACTCGGATGGTTTGCAAAATATGACGCATGACTAAGGGCTGGCACAAGTGCTTCTTGCATGATTGATGAGCAGGCAGAGTTGGTTACTTAGTTAGTTAGTTTATTAAGCTTTTAAGCTTTATTTATTCAGGGAATCCCAGTGACATAAAGATCTATTTAGCAAAATCACACAACAATAATGGAAATATAAGCTTGTAAAGGTTTAAAGTTGAGTATCTTTTTGCAGAACATTCCAGTAGTAAGGTGGTTAGAAGCTCTGACCTGAACCCAGGATATTATATTTCTCTGCAGCACAGATATCATGGCCTTTTAAATCAAGGCACAGGAATGGTGATTCATCCTACAGGGCTAGAGATGAATGTCCAACACAACATTTAATTGCACTGTGGTAGAAAACACCATGGTTTATAGCAACATTATGTAGAAATTGGCATTTTGTGCTATCGTTGCATCCCCCCCCCCCCAACTGGCAAATATCAAGACTCTTGATGCCTTTGAAACACAGATACCATGTAATACCATACAATTGACTCACAAATCTTGTTAGAAGCTGGAGCCAACTGTCAGAATTCTTACACAGACGTAAACAAAAAAATTACTTTTGGACCGAACAAACATTTTTTAATTATTCATTCACAATCATAATAATGTTTTTAAGAAAAAGAGAAACTTTTATTCTGCACCAAGATGTATTAGTTTTTGAAAGGTAATAATTTCTCAACTTAAAAATGTTATCAATATGACCTTTAAGAAGTATAGAGCAAGCTTTCAATCAAACAGGGAAAACTGACATCTGGAGAATCTTGTAGTTTAACATACAAAGTGGTATCATCAGCATACAAATGAGCATTACAGTATATTCATAAACATTGTAAATAGCAGTGGGCATAATATTGATCCTTGAGGGGCACCTTCATCTGCAACAACAGTTTTAACACTATCAGAAAAATAAAGATTTTATTTTTGAATAACATGTCATGAACAGTATCAAAGGCCTTGGACTAATCTACAAAGAGTGCAGCACATTGTTGCTTTTTATCAAGTCGGTTAACAATGTCATCCACAACAGCAGTTGCAGTAGTCACTGTGCTATGACGCAGTCTAAAGCCTGACTGCTGTGGCTGAAGGACATGCTTTTTCTCCAGGAAGCCATGGTGTTGTGCATTGGTTTGTGGTTTCGAGGACAGCCAGTAAAAATGTATACAAGTGGTGCAGTAAAAACAGGAGTGTAGGACCAGTTGGACAAGGTTATCTTCTCCAGGAGACTTTCTTATGTTCATCAGTGAAATATATATTATGTATCTATGAGTACATGACAGGTCTGAGTGAAAATTTGCTAAAATATGAAAGAGGACTGGTATAGGGAGCAAACTTATAGTAGTCCAATTGTTTTTCTTTTTAGACTTTTTCTTTGTTTGTGCTGATTTTCCCTCATGACTGATTGCAGGGATTCAGATCACTGTGCACAGGGTGGAGAGACTGACTCCTGATTGAGGAGTGAAAGCAGCTTGGGGCATTTTCCTCACAGTCAGTCATGGTGTGATGACACCCTGTTGGTGAAGGCTTGCAGGAGGTGGGGAACGGCACCCGGGAGGCTCACACCCTTAGTCTGAATCTGTCCCTGACCCATTCTGAATCAGTCCCTGACCCAAACCTCATCCCCTTTGATTGTCAGCCAGAAACTCTGGTCTGTTTAGGCCCTTTTTTGTTTTCTTGGCTGCCCACAACTTTGAGTGAGGAGACTGCTTATTTGGGAACCCCTTAAAACCCCAAGCCCCTATATACTTTCAGGTTGCCTTTTCATTTCCCCTGAGGCTTGTAGGAGAGATTTGTTATTTGTTATCCCCAGAAGAGCCATTTGTTTAGTATACCCGGAAGAGTCAATTTTTCATGTTTTTTGTCAGTGTATGGGAAGGTAATCAAACATGTCACCTGAAACAATTAAATAAGTATTAATTAATGATGGGAGCAATGTGGATGACTTATTCTTGAAAGATTTTACCAATTTCCATTATTCAGTTCAATTTCCACTGTGAGGCTAACTCACTGTGAGATAGATAATCCTATTTTTTTTCCCATTTTCTTATGAAGGTGATACTGCGGTTTCTCTGCTGTCTGAAGCTCTGCAATTCAGTGTTTGTGCCAGAAGGTCTTGCACAGGACCAAAGTTTATTTTTATTACATAGAGCTAGAGCAATTTGAGGAGAGAACCAGGGCTTTGATCTGTTTTCCCTCGAAAGTAAAGAGTACGACTATCAGAAGTGTGGGTCAAACTATTGCAAAAATAATGAAGCAATGAGTCTTCAGCAGAACGTGTTGTAATGTTTGAGTGATAAAAATCATTCATTCCTTTTTCAAGGTGCAGTATGTATGAATTGTCCATCGGCTGATTCCTAGTCCAAACAAATCGCCGGCTGCATATAAAACTGTAGCTGCCCTTAGCTACTTAGCTCAGCTAGCCATGCAGCTAGTGGTACAGAATCGGAAGAAGGTGACCAGGGGAGTGTTTGAGGCTAGCACAGGTACTTTGGACCAGGATGGGCTGGAGCTAGCTGGTTAGCAAACTTCAGTAGATATCTCTGCAACACAACAACAGAAGCATTGTAATATCAAAACTACTATTTAATTACATCCTGATGATATTTTCTAGTTGATCATTTCAAACTAAAATTCCCACATTTTGCCCGTTTTAAAGGTTTTTACATTTTTTTTTTAGATGACCTCAAGGAATGAAGATTTTGCATGATTCATCAAGTTTGGTCTGGTCGCTTTGACAATCAGCTGATAGGGTTAATTCCAGTCAGAGAAGCTTAAGCTGGTCTGATCAAGCTTAGGTCAGAGGTCTGAGGTCAACTTAGGTTAAGTTCCTAATTTGCTCCAGAGTTTTGTTAGCTGCAGAGGGCTTAGGGCAATAAATGTCAACGACAGTGAGCCGAATACTACCCAAACACAGATAGCAGAGTAATACAATCAAATTTCTTAAAGGATGAGGAGGAGTTGAAAACAGGCCTTTACATAAACTGGTCACCATTTTTGACTATCTTTCTTTTTACTACTATACTGTTCTATCACATTTATGTGAGAACCAGTCATAAATAAATCTTAATCAGGACCTTCAGCAATGAGCAACGTCACTTCTTCACATTCTCACATTTTCGTTTGTTTCATTTTCAACAGAAATTCTAACACATTGCCATTTTAATGACACATTTATCCCTCACAGGATTTTTATGGAAGGTTTTCTTAAATGATGAGGCAGATGGAGAAGTCCAGCAAGGGCCCAGGTGTGTGGTGCATTTAAAATCTTGTCACTTATCTGGAGAACCAATACAATGAGTGCATATCAGCTATCAGTATAATGTGTAAGGTCATTTGATCCAGAATTTCATGGTATTGCACACATATATTAGACACTGCTTCTACTTGACCAACCTACTTGCGTTTATTCACAATGATGTGTCATGTTAACTCTCTGCCTTTGCTTTTTTTGGTATACTGGATGATACTGGGTTCTAATTGAAGTCCTGTTCGTCATGTAACTCATCACATTTGGACACAATCCCCATCCGAGTTCACCGCTTTTTTACATCCGCTCCTTTTAGATGTTACCTTTTTAGTTGAACATGTAACATATAAATTCAGGGTTTTTTTAAATTCTTTATTTTGTGTGGACTATCCAGGGTGGTGTTTCATAAAACCAGACATGCTCAGCGCTGGAGCACAACAGATGAGATACAAAACAAAAGGACAGAGGGGCCGACAGTTTCATAAAAGAATAAATATGCAAAAAAGAACAAAAAGTAGAGGCACTGTACAAAACACACACAGGCGCACACATGCACACAACAGATTTTCTCTCTTTCTCACTCACTCACTCTCTTTCTCGCTCTCCCTTTTTTCACTCTCTTTGTCATCCAGCTTTTCAGTGCTAGTGAGAGAGCTGGCATCCACTAGGGCTGGGAGATGTTCTAAGACCTCTTCTTACTTTGTGCCAGCTCTGCTATACCCTAGTGGGTGTGCGTTTAAGTTTCCCCATCTGCTTCTGTTCACATTATCTAGCTCCAGGGCAGGCACCTTGTCTAAAATACACACACGCACACACACATGCACTCCACGCGCAGGCACGCACACACACCCGGAGCTTCATATCTTTGTGCTGATGACGCAGTTTTACAGTTGTGTGAAGCCCACACACACGGCATAGCAGGGGTGTTTTTTTTTTTTTTTTTATCTTTACCTTCCTTTTCTTTCTCAACAGAACAGGCGAAATCAAGAGGAAGTGCTGGCCTCTGGAGAGCGGAGGCCGCTAACTTCCTCTGAGCGTTGTGATCACTGGCTGCTCATCCCTGGAGGTTAAATCAGCGGTGGAGCTCGGAGGACTTAGGGGAGCGCACATCACTCGCGGGTTCTGCTGTGAACGAGGGGCCAGATTTGCATGAGAGTTCTGTTTTTTTTTTTTTAAATGCCTCCTCAATCAAAACTCCTTCCTCGGCGTGGGGTTGTGACTTTCGAGGTACGTGCAAACAAAACAAAAGCCGCAGACGCTTCAGATTTTTAAATAACACTGATTATGATTCAAGAAGCTAAAGGGAGTGAGTAATACGTGAGCACAGTGTAAATGCCCAAAGTGATTCGCCGTGTCATTCTATGAATTAAAAACTACCAACGCCAGCGAGGAAGGGTTACGAGGAGAAAGGGAAAGCTTTTCCCCCCCAGAGCCGTGTGTGGCCGTGCTCTCTCTTTCTCCGCTGTGAATGCTGCCATAAGAAGCTTATTGAGCTGTCTGCACAAGGGGTCAGAGGTCAAACTCATCCTGTCAGAAGCAGGCTGGTGGTGAGCAACAGGGAGGGGTTAGGGGGCTGTGACCTGTTGATTGTCCGAGATATGATGGACTGAGAAGGGGGGGGCGGGCTGCAGCGAGCGGCTCCCGTGAACTATGAAGAAAATCAGTGGCGACAAGAGGTGACTCGGGGTGGCTGGGCAATTCTGTCACCACCTGACGCTCTTCCTCTAAAAAACTGGTGAGGAGGGTTGAAAAGGAGAAAGAGAGAGGAAAAATATGTCCGACAGGGGGGCCGCTCTTCTAAGAATATTTCAGTTCAAAGACATCATTCAGAGTTATTTGAAAATACATCAGTGGAAGTTAAAAATAAAAAAAGCACCATGAGGTACCTGGCACAATCACGCAGCTATTATGTAACCAACTCAAATTCACGAAGTGCCTCGGACCATTTCTGGAAGCGCAAGTCGTCGGATAAATTTATGCATGCGAGCTGTTTCTTTTTTTTCCCCCACCTCTGCTAACAAAACCTCAGGGGCAAGGTCCAACGGGCCCCGAAGACTGTCAGCGATGACACCTTGTTTCCTGTAAATCCGTGTGGAAAGTAAGAGACCTTGACAGGCAGGCAGCGCCATCAAACGAACGATTATTTCCCATTTAAGAAAGAAGTGCCTTCGCATGCTTAGTTTTCATGTTTCTTTCAGTTCCTTGGAAAAACCTTGTCTGGGGCCCCATGTTTTTTTTCACGGCCAATGAGATGTTGTGTGTACGCCTGTCTGCCTGCCTCCCCTCTCCCTTATTGCTTTATGTTTGCTTATCTGTTTGCCTTTACTTATTCATATCTGCGTTTTGGGCGCTCCTTTCTTGCCTCTTGATATTTGTCAATATGGGCTTGACCTCAGCGGGCCAAGTCTCTCCTCTGAAGTGGGAGCCGGCGATAGCCTTGAAAACAGACCTTTAAATTAAACGAGGGAGAACACAGATTGTTGTATAATTCATCCGGACCCCCCGCCGAGGATCCTCTGTGCCGTCGTGTTACTGTCTAGATTAGAATTTCCTTTTGTTGCTGCCTGTTTGTGTAATACACAATGTGGATCCTGCCAGGGCCCAGTAAATTACCTCTTTAAACATTCATTTGCCTTAACCAAGAGGAAGGGGGCGAGGGAGCGGAGGGGAGGAAAAGGGAAAAAACCTCTTGATTTCACATACAATGAATAAGTTAATAAAAAGATTCTTTCCCTCTCCTGCGCACACATTTCTTCTTTTTTTTTTTCTTCCCCTCTCCACACTTGAAATCATCCTTACCAAATCAAAAAGTGAAGAGAGAAAGAGGAAGGGAGGCGGGAAGAAAGGAAAAGGGGGAGAACTAGAGTGAGACGGAGAATGTCTGCGTATGCAGAAGTACAACAACAACAAGAAAGAGGAGAGGAGTGAAGCCGATTGGAGAGGAGAGAGGAAGCAAGCGAGAGAGAGAGAGAGAGCCACATGAGCTCTTGGAATGATGTGCCTCACAGTCCCCGCTTGCGTATCCCAAAATACCTGGTGCTGGAAATGTGAAAGCCAGGCGCACGACGGACGCCATTCCCCAGAGAGGCTCCGCTGGTATCATTAGCGAGGGAAACGGCGGGCTCAAGTGGCGTACAAACTTCAGCAAAACGTCAAGCGAGGGGAAATGTGCACGCATTGCGCCTTCTTTTTTCCCCTCCCCTCTCTCTCCCCCCCCCTTTTTTTTTCTCACTCTCCCTCTCTCTCTTTTTTCTCCCCTTTGTGTTATGTTTCACGTATCGACGCCGCTCTTCTTCCAAATTAATATTTCTCAAAATAAAAGCCAGGACAACTTTAAACTAGCAAGTGAAGAAAGAGGAGGGATGAAAAGAAGAGAGAGACGAGGTAGAAGGGGGGAGAGAGAGAGAGAGAGAGAGAGAGAGAGAGGGAGGGAGGGGGGAGAATTTGGTTCAGTTTGCGCGCCTCCTGTGAAGTGGAGTCTCTGTCTTCCTTGCTCACCTCATTTTGAGGTCTGTGGTTTTTGTCTTCTCCGTCTTGGAGTCAGCTCCATCAAACTGATGAGGTCGTCACAACTGCTTATGAATGCCAAATGAGGAGGAACACAGCGAGAATCGGAGGGACATTTACATATAGTTTGTATCACAAGCAGAAAAATCCTCCCCGACCCGGACAAAGTGCTGCGGTGTTGGTGGACTCTTCTGCCATTTTGAGAACAAAAGCACGACAACAGCCTGCAATCACACTTAACTCCTGCTTTAGCCCGCCGCTTTCTGAGGCACAAACATTTAATGGTAAGGAATAAAAAGTGCTCCTCTTGTGTGTCGTGCGAGATATTTGCTCACGCCAACACATCCAGAACAGTTGAGTCACTTGCGATCGCTTTCCCCAAATGAGAACCCTGGCGACTCGCTTTCTCGCGGAGCATGGCACGGCTACAGTGCACGACTGTAATCAAGAGGGACAGCGAGCGCCCTTTGACGACTGGCTGGGCGAGCGGAGCCCAAATATGTCTTTTTCTACGTGGTGCAGTCTGTCGCGGACGTAATTACAAGTTAGATCTAAATAAACAAACAGCTGCTGCCTGACCGCCCCTTCAGGAGCTGTTTGGTGGCTGCTGCTGGAGATGTCTGCTTGCTTTTTGGTGCAGCGAGCACAATCACAGGAGGGTGCACGCAGGCATGTTCTATATAGGGTGCAACAACGCACAAAGCAAGACAACTCACCCTGTTATCATGCAAGACCTCACATGCACTCGCATACTTCCTAATGACAACTTCAGCGAGAGGATAAACATACGTAGCGCATACATCCGGACGCGCGATGTGTAATTTTGGCTGTGACAGACCTATAGACGTGAAAAAAAAAGGATACGGAGAAATCGTTGAGCAAACTAACAATTAGCCCTTTATTTTAATTGGAGCATTTCAAAGTGATTCAGTGGGCCAGGGAGGCTAACCAAAAGTACCGAGCGGTGCTAAACTTGGAGCGTGATGGGGCCCTTTTTTTTTTCCACCACCGCTATTTTAGAAAAGCGAGAACGGCGAGGGAAATATAGAAGTCAGGAGAGGTGGAGAGAGAGAGCCGTACTCTGTGAGACATAAAGAAATCCAACAGAGAACTCCTCTGCTACCTCGACAAAACATATCTGTGGTGCGCCGCTACAAAACCAGACAGCATACGAAACATCTGCCTCCCTCTAGGGAAAATTACAGGTGGTGGACAATTTAATCTGCGCGCTGTGTGCTCGAACGCTTTTGTGGCCGGCAGATGACATGGAGTTAGATGGTCATTAACAGCTGCCACTGTTTAAATTGGCCCACTATGCAAACAGCTGGAGTCTGGGTTAATAAGTCCGGTCAACATGCCACTAGATAAGGCCGTCTCTGAATATGATCTCGTGTGAGACAGCGGATGAAGAGTCCACATTTCCGTATAATATTCTGCAAAAACTTTGGACTTTTTTTGTGCAAAATAACTAAATAAAATAAACATTTTGCATTATAAAAAAGAAAACTGCTTGCACATTTATTTGTGGAAATTTTTTTTTATAATTTTTTTACATTTTCTTTTTGTTTTAGTGAGATTTTTGGTAATACTGTTGCAGACATCACATAATGTAATTCTTCATACAACATACTGACACATGTTTTTGCAGGGCCGGATTAAAGATCACAGATTACTTGCCACACAGTATTTTGGGTGCTTATACACACAATTTGATATTCAATAAACAAACAACATTACTACAATGCCACCTGACTATCATTGCAGTAGTATTAGTTTTGTTTAAGGTATATATATTTTAGCTTAACTATTTGTATTTCGGTACTCAAACGCAATATGGAGATAAGTTTTAGAGCGGAGACTCTTTTATATTTTTATATTTCTACAATCATTTCAATGTTGAATATGTTTGTAAATGTATGTTATTCAAGGTAGTCAGTTCAAGGTAGCAATTCTATGCTCCTCCGCTCAGGCCCCCAAGTGGCAATAAGCATGTGCGCCTACGATGCCTATGCCTCGATCCTGCCAAGCATATAAGTAGCAGCGTAAGAACGTGCCCTTAACTCACATTTCAAAACACTATTATCAGTGTGTTCCTTAATTACAACCCCGTTTTAAAAGGAAGTAATGCAGCTCTTGGTGAGTAATTTCCTTGCAGTCTCGACGCAAATTGATTTGAAATAGCAGCGTAACATTAGCAAGAAACAAATTAGGGTGCGTCGACAAATATCGTTTTGTCTTGTTACGCAACAAAACCCTGCTGCCACACATCCAAAGCAGAGCAAACTTTTAAAGGGAGTCAAATCCCAGGACATTAGAACCACCTGTTGACAGAACCATGTGGGTGGGCTAACTGCAGCTTGCAGGTAAGCTTGAACGTCATTCTAACCAATCACAGCTGATGAAGGAGAGAGGGGACAGACCGGCTGCAATGACAGCCTCTGCCGCTCTGTTTATCCGGATTCCTTCCCGTAGAAAGTGGCTGGAAGTTGTCTTCAGGGAGATGCAGACGCTGCAGATGTGCATTCTTAAAGCCGCCGTCATCCAAAAAACGGGCTGCTCAAAAGTTTCTGTGATATAATATCAGTTGTGTTGGATCATTTGATCTTTGAATTCAGTATAGCAAGATTTGGCTACAGTTTGACCACATTGAGGCTTATTTCGTACCCCTGTCTCGCCCAACAGACAGAGTAAATATACGAAGAGAGCATCCAGAAGCAGCAACACCTGGAATCTTAACATGTTTGATGTGTTATGTGTGTCAAACTGCTGTTATGGGAGTTGTTTTTTCCGCTTGACGTATTGATCCAGCTGTGTTCAGGTGATCGGTATCCTGCAGGTACGGTCAGAGCTTTGTGAAAAACCAGACAAAATGTTCATGTTTGTTCAACAGTTAAAAACAGCCTACAAGTGATGGAGGAATGGTTTGTTTTAGACAGAAATACAAGCAATAAAATCATTGTTAAATGACAGATTAATTAAGTAAGCAAGTGAGTTTCCAATCAATAGCAAGAAATACTCTGCATCACACAGGTCGGACAAACAGAAAAAAAAAAAAAAACGAGTGGTGTGAACCCTCTGAGCGGCGTCTGCAGAGTTCAAAGGTCGCTCCCCTTTTTCTCCAACTGTGTTACATTGTCCCCTGCAGAAAAATTAGCCATTGATAGTGGCTCCAGAGCAGCTAATGCGCTGATAACACATTACATTTGAAGGTTTTCTGTGCTTTGAAACACCGGAGGGATGAGGTGTGGGAATCCAATCCATTAGATAAAGCCAACAGTAATAGGTATCCCATATCAAAGGGATATAGTTTAAACTGCAGGGGCTTTGGATGCGCTCATTTCTATTTATTGTTTTAAGTGGAGCTTTATGCACAGGAGGTGATATCAACACACTAACAAAACCCCTTTCAACACCATTGGGCTTTGCGTGACATCAAATGTGTCTATTAACCAACCTCTTGACAAGCCAAGGTGATTCATCTCTACTCTGCTGCTGTGTGTGTGCGTGTGTGTGTGTGTGTGTGTGTGTGTATCGGAGAGTGTGCGTGTCTGTTTTTTTCTCACTGCAGATAGTCAATAGTGATTTGAACACACCAAACTGAACGTTAACTATTTTCACTACTCCTTAGAAGTGATTTTCAAAGTGACTATTTTCTTTCAAACTGTTCCCAAGAAATTCTACTTTTCATTCTCAAGCAAAAATAAAAAACAATAACAATAAAAACAAAAACAAATCAAATTTGAACACAAAATCCTAAAAAGACAAAACCTCATTTCCTCCCTTCTGAAGGATGGACTTGGTACCGGCTTACTACAATAAACTGTTGGGAGTGGATCTCTTTGTGTGTGGCTTTGAGTGTGTTTAAAAAAAAAAAAACGAAGAAAAGTTTAACCGTCGTACGCTGACAGCTCACCAGATTTCCCGAAGCCTAGCGGCTAAACCCAATGCCATTCTGAAAAACAAGGAGAGGCCCCAGAATCAAAGTCCCCCTTCAGCTCAATCACTCTGGCTGCCTCTCCCAAACACTAATAATCACTTTCCTCCCTTTCCTTTTTTCTCCCTTGTGTGAAACATCACATTGCCTTTGATTGGGCTGTTTAAATTATTAGCGCACCACCTCGGCGGAGACGGCTGGCGGTGGCGCCGGGGAGAAGGGGAGCGTGAGCCTCCCGCTGAGAGCGCCTGAGATGCACGGTGTGGAGATGAGGCTTGGACCCCCTGTCACATCACAAGAAAGATGGCGTCCAATAAACACTCACAACGGCCACATCTCTCCCGCGCGGTTTGTCTCGCTTACCTACATGCTTTCACTTAGTATTTGTTCCCTTGAGGCTTGTTTTATGAAGGGGAGCTGGGAGGAGGGAGGTTGTTCTGATTTGGAAGATGTCACCTTAATGCGGCTTTTTTTTTGTTTTGTTGTGCGGCTAGTGGCACGATGCAAATCCAGGTGCAAAGCGCGCCGTTACATCTCCAGACTAAGAATAGCATAGGATTGAATGTCTGTCCAGGAAATAGACCAAAAGAAAAAAAAAAACAAAGAAGTAGTCGCAGCTATTGTACTGTTTCTCTTTGAGAAACAGGCCCTGTCTGTGCATGATCTGACACTGGACCAAAGACCAACGCGAGGACATTTTTAAAGCATCAAATTGAGCGACAATGGCAGAAAAAAAAGCAGCCTTGATCCTTGGCTACTTGAGAAAGGACGTTTTTTAAAGGTGGAAATTGTGATGACCGTCAGTCCCTCCAGGCACTCTGGAAAAAATAAAGTCAGTCAGACAATCGGAACAAGCAAAAAATGGAGTCAATGCCAAAGCCAGATTTTTTTTTTTATCCTATTCTGAGGAGGACAAACTTTGGTCTCGCTGCCCAGAGTCTTAAATGAATAGCATTGAGAGAGAGACTTTGATGTGACAATCATTCCCAAGTTAATTTGTCTTCAGTCACAAGTGCTCAGGGCGTCCAGCGTGCAATCAGTAAAAAAAAAAGAAAGAAAAGACAAAGACTCACTACAGACGAAAGAAATCTTTCTCTGAATAATGCTCTGGCTTTGATTCGCCGGGCTGATCGGTGCCCACACCTAAAGGCTAGACTGTAAGTTAAGATCCATAAAGACAATGCATCAGTGAGAGGCTGTTATTATGCAATATCTGCACACTCATCAATCAATTTCTTTTACTTTGCTCGCACTCCTGAACGCGAGCAGACAAAATGTTGTCGAGATAAATGACTGCTGAGTAAAGTTACATGCACGATATCTGAAAGGGAACAGACTGCACACTGTCAGAGTATCAGTTGCCAAAGAAAAGAGTGATATCTGAGAGGCCGCTGATCATCAATTTTTGGCTTTTTAGTGGGTGCGTAAACACGTCTGCACATTTTTAAAATGCAGTTCAAAGTAACGTATTTGAATGAGGACCCATGATTCAGGCGACACATATGTAAGTGTGATTTTAAAAGCAGAAAAATAGACAGAACATTATGATTGCATACTGTGCAGTAGATCACCCTGTGTAAAATCCAACATATGCATCCAAGGTGAATGCTTAATAGAAACAGACGACTTCATGTAACCCCTTCTCCTACAGGCCGAAGATTTCTTACCTACACCTTGACCCTGGTATTTATAATTCTCGCCTTAAAGCTGCACTATGTAGTTTTGGGGGAGGACATTTTCATAAGAGAAAGATCTCCACTGATTGAACGAACAAACTGACCCTTAAAGGACAACACTATTTCATCCTGTTTCACTTTGTCTATATGTGGTGAACCCTGCCACCTGTCTAGCTTCCAAAAGTGTTCTGGAGACCTTATTTTCCTCTGAGAACAGCTTGTTTATTCACTTATGGAAAAGATAAATATTACCACATTGTTAATATTGCAAATAAAGCAAATACGAGTTTGAATTTATTTCTCCAAATCTATGTAGTGGCCCTTTAATGCAATGATTCATATACAGGCAGATATGAACACAGCTAAAGAATGTGATTGAGGGATAAAAAAGGCTTTCAGTTATGTGTTTTAATATCTCATTTTGACTTCACTCTGCCTGCATTTTAGGACCCTAACAGACAAACGAAGGCCTTGCGTATTAAATATTAAATCACCTGCATGTGTACAGTCCCTATCATTTGATCGTGAAGCATTTCTGCATACTCTGCTGCGACTTTAACATTAATTTCCAGGGCTGTTGGGGTATTTTTTTTTTTGTAGTTGGACGGTTCTCCCCTCGCCTTTCGTCTCTGGCGAGTGAAGCCGAGCCGTTTCTAAAGAGCGGCCTGTTCCTTGTGCTCTTCTGCCACCCGGTGGCCACTGGGGAGAACAGGGTGAAAAAAATCTCCAAAGACGCTTTTGCCTGGAGAGGTTGATCAGTCCTCATCCTGCATCAAAATATCATGATTGCATCTTAGGAGATTCTTTGCCATCAGCCTGGAAGGCAAAAAAATAAAAAAAATCTCTCTCAACTCTCTTCTTCCTCACATCCCTCTGCCTTCCCTTCGCTTTATGTCTTTGTCAGTGCCATGACAGCTGATACCTCTTTAATGACTAAGACAATTAACTTTCTTGTGGGTGCAAAATAAGAAATAAGGGGTTTTGCAGACGGGGGTGGGGGTGGGACTCTTAAAGACAGAAAAAGGAAGCTATGTCTGTTTACCCACGTCATCATTAAAGTGATGGCCAACACTAGCCCAACGGGCTCATCTGCATAATTGAATAGAGTTAAGAGTTGCACCAAAGCCTGTGGTTTTCTGGCTGTGTGTGGACTCTGGAGACTCGGTTTCTTCCTCTTGGTACAAACGTCATCATTAGACCTCCTTAGCCCAGCGCATAACAAAGAGTTAGCTCATTACTGACAAAAATATCTTTGCTAATGTCCCCCTCGCTTTCCCCCGATTCTCTTCTAATCTCTCTTGGCACAAATGACTTCAATTTCATGATGATAACACAAGGGGAAAGAGAGAAGAAGAAGAAGAAGAAGAAGAAAAGAAAAAAAGGGAAAAACGTGCACAGAGGAACTGGGAGAGAAAAGAAGCAGCTTCGGTGACATGGCCACACTGTGTACAGAGATAGGCATGCCAAAATACAGAGAGAATAAAAAGAAACGAAAGAGCTTTCTTCCTGGCAACATTCCTGCCAACATCTGTCACCGGCAGTGCTTGGCGCGTGTGAAGGTGCCTGCGTCGCTATACAGTATGTGCCATCCGCGTGTATGGCTGTGTACTCGCTTCTGAATGTTAAGGGATACATATTCATGTCGTGTGAGAGAAGCGCGTACATCTGTGTACAAATCCAGCGAGTGTGTGTGTGTGTATGTGTGTCTGAGTACGCACACACACACACACACACACACATACACACAGACACTTATGTTTTTATATGTACATCCAAAAGCCTCCTCTCCTCATTTCCTGCACATTTTGTGGTGTGCACGTGAAAGAGCGCTGTACGCAAAGCGTGCACAAGGCCATGCATACATCCAAAGCCTCCTCATTTACCCCCATATTTGTAGGTGTGTGTAGTCGGGGGTTTGCACGTGTTGATGCACATGTGTGTGTGTGTGTGTGTGTGTGTGTGTGTGTGTGTGTGTGTGTGTGTGCTCCAGCATGCCATTAAGATGAGCAATGGCAGCTGTAGCCTCTTCACCCTGCAGCCCTCCTTTCTGCCTCGAGAAATGTGCCTCCCGCTCGTCATCGAGGAGCTCGGCCTCTCACTTACGATCATATATCAAACTGCTGAATAGAGGTGGAAGGAGTGCAGAAATATTTTACTCAAGTACAATCAGCGCAACTTCAGTAAGTGCCCCTTCCTGAAGGCGTCTCAAAAGCCCAACGAAATGAGAGGAAAAAGTGCTTTTTAATGTGAATCACAGGGAGGTAAAAGGCCCCTCGGAATAAAAAAAAAGGTTGTGTTACTCTCAAAATATCCTCTTAAGCCCAATAACAAGAGATGAAATAACTAGTTAATTTATACCTCTGGTCTTGAGTGCATCTAATAGACAGTGGATGAGAGGGGATGTGAGGTATGTTACATTTGCTGCTCGCTCAAAGGTAAGCAGCCCGAAATAAAGGCTGAAGTAGAGGAGAGAAGACGCGTTTCCTGCTAACATTCATGAAGAATTTGAGCAAAGGAAACAGCATGAAGACGACTGAGGATTTACATGATAATATATATCTATGATCCATGTAATTAAAGGTAAAAGAATCACACCTCCCGAAGCTCTGTTGCAACACCAGCGCCTGAAGGGAAGAGAGACATTCAAGGTAAATTAAAAGACATCCTGAAAAGCCATTACTCAAATGAAAAATCAAGCACAAATTCCATCGAGCGGTGACAAGTTGGAAGATGACAATTACAGCAAGGACGACGGAATAACATCGTAAATTTTTTAGGGGCAGTAAATTTCCAGCCTCAAAAAGAAAAGTGTGTTTTCCATATTCAGAAATCAGAAACACAAGCGGTGCAAAGTCTGCCTTGAAAAGTATTATAACAGAGGTTCTGCAGCGGTGATAATATACAGTAGGGTCCTTTACTGGAGCTGGTGAAGTGATGTTATTACTGATGTCATCAAATACTGCATTTGTCAATATCAAGACTCAAGGAGGTCAAGACGGCGTCACCCTGCGAGGGACTGGACGAATGCTGAGGATCGATATTAAATCTTGCTGATCTGCAATTATTATTGATCTCAGGGTCAATCGTCAATGAGCCAAACAGCACAACAGGTATTGACATGAAGACCTCTTAAGCAGATGGAGACCAGAACACAGGGTTTAGATTGAAAAAAACAAAAAACAAACCTTAAGCCTTTTTCTGGCCTGTAAAAGCAAACCTCTTCACACCCAACCTGACCCGCAGCACCTGCACCACCCAACCCAACCCCCCCCAAGAGC
>OMLP01029258.1:0-11888 GCA_900302685.1 Spondyliosoma cantharus | reverse complement strand
GGGGGGGGGGGGGGGGGGAACTCCCCAGCCTCCGGGGGTTGAGGTGGAGTCCACGTGCATTCAAAGAGCCACAAATAGGCTCATTGGCCTGCGGTCTCCAAGGTCATCAGACATGTGACCCAAACGCGAACCTTCAAGCAGCCGCAAAACAGCCAAATAGGGCTTGTCAGGGCCAACTCAACATGTTCATTACAAAAGAAAAAGTACACGGCCCCGGCTGACAAATGACATGTTTGCAAAATGATGCAAAAAATACTTTTTTTCTGAAAGTTTTGAGGGGGGAAAGTGTAGTGTAATAAATTATGAGTGAGTCTGGCAAGCCCTGTCTAGCCCTGCAGCGGAAAAAACAGAGAGATTTAAACTAGCCGGGCCCCAGCGTGGACGTGAAGTTTTTTTTAAGATTAATAACTTGATAAAATTGCTCACCTGCTTCTTTTTTTTTTTTTTACATAGCATTACCTGCTGCTGGGGAGAGGTGGGTTCAGAAGGTGCTTTGGTTTACTTTCCATTCCTCCTGTGTTACAGCATAAACAGTCCCTCCGTGTGACAGTGTCAACAGTCCCTCCCCCACGCAGGAGCTGATTTGACTTGGAAAGCACTCTTCCCCGCATCCAGTGGTCACGGACCGTTGCTCAGGGATCGTAGTGTTTCTTTGACCGTACGTGAACCACATCACAGGGGACGTGATGATACACTCGCTGTACCAGCCAGCCCTCACGGCCACCCCATTACCCCGCACCATCCATCACGTAGGCCCGCAGTAAATGATGGTGAACTCTCTGAGTGGCATGAAAAAGTCGTTACATGCTCTGTTTTTTTTTTTTTTTTTTTTTTTTTACCTCAGCCTACAAACAACAAGGCCAAACAACTTTTCCTTTCAACTAAGCTACATGAACGGAGCACAGTCTTGTTAGTCTCCTCTGACTCATGCAACAAAATTAAAATGCGGTCGTCTTAATTGACACCAGTTTTTATATATATATATAAAAACAGGAGAAAAATAGGAACAGCGTGTTTTCTAGACAGGAAGAATAGCTTCTCGAAAGTCTAATGATCCCTGCTCTTGTAGTCTAATGTTGGTCAGCTTTATGGAGGCGAAGGTCTAAAAGGCGTAGTCTTAAAAATAGGAGCAGACACGTGTTTATAATTAATGATGTCGAGTCTGACTTCAGTGTCATATGGTTATCTTTACTTCTCCACATGCAATCAGAAACAAGACAGCCGTTTGCAGAGTAACACAGAGCAGGGTAGGCAACAACCGGGTGAAACGCAGCACTTCATGCGTGTTACTGCTCAATGAACAGTTCTTAAAAGAAGCTGACAACAGCCAGAGTGTTTTCTTAATGCCTTAAAACAGCAATTTAGAGCAGACAGGTGAGTAAAACCTCTTAAAAACCAAAAAAAACGTTGCTCGGAAAATCACAACATGTCTGGTTCGGGCGTCTTTGGTATGTAAGTGTGAGCATGTGGGTTCTCGCGTTGGATCGCGCCGAACGTGTCTCCGTCTGTTTGTCAAAGAAACTGATGGAAAGTTTCTGAAATGTCGCTAAACATTCAACTTGGCAAGCTGTTTTTGTTCTTTCGTGTCGTCTAGCATCTTTTTTTCGTCGATGATCAGCCATGCGAGTTAAATGCTGGCTACGTCAGAGTCTATTCACAATTGCATCGTCTGTTTTTGCAAAAAAAAAAAAAGGGGAGAAAACCGTACAGAGTAAAGCTTTTTTCGCTGTAAAATTAAGTTAGTCAAGTAAGTCACCCTAAAAAGGCAAATTGTGTGCATTTCGAGGTCGCGAACCAGAAACAAAACCAGTTGCTTGCCCATTGCTAAAAAAAGACTCAAAGAAGAAGAAGGCATTTTTTTTTTAATTTGGTTTAGTTGTCATTATCATTTCATGCTAGCTAGTACTAGTACTTTTTCCGCTCCCTCTCACCTAATCAGTCACGCACATCACATGTTCGCCCACAGAACCGTCTCCAATTAACCTCCGAACCGCCTCACGCGAGCATGAAAACATTTACGCAAAAAAAAAAAACACAAAGACGTCGTTTCCATCGAGTGCAATACTTCAAAACGCTGATGGAAACATGACTACTGGCATGAATCACTTTGCTTTTCTTTCCAGTCTAGTGTAAATCCCGGACATTTTAATCTATTTTAATCATTAACCGCGTCTGCCGTTGAGAGAGACAGGTACAGCCATGCCCAAAAATTGCAGGCTTGTCAAAGTGGAGCCACTGGAATTGAAATGTTACAGGTGAGGATGAGGAACATACATGGACGGGTTGTGAAGAAAAAAAAAAAAAAAAACGCAGGAGAAGGGGGACTTGGCCGCCGAGATTTATGATCGGTGCGGGGAATCCAGGTGAAGGGGTGGCCGCGTTGCCTAGCTACCAGCAATACACGACGCACACGTTACACGCTGTCACATCTCAAACAAACATTCAGCACTCCATTACAGAAGAGGACAGGTTCAGCGCTTACAGTTCCATCAGTCTGCGAGCGGCAGTTGTTAGTCTATCACCACAGGCCCCTCGGCGAAAAACCGGGAGCCGTTCCATTTTTGGCAGAGAGAGACTCCCAAGTTAATGATGACTGTCAAATGCCAACGTGGCTCAGTTTTTTTTTTTTTTTACCTACTACCAGATGAGGTTATGATGAGTATCTTACAGAGCAGCCATGACCCCTAAGGCTGTACAACAGGTGTGTGTGAGTGTGCATGTTTGTGTAAGAGATAGACTGGCAAAGGGAGAGAATGTGTGCGGTCACCCCCCAATTCCTGCAGCCACATTTGCATTTCTTGAGCTTGTTGTTTTAGCTTGCACTGAAGCTACGCTCAGGCACCGACTCCCCAACCTTCTTACCCCCTCCCCGCCCGCCGCCACCGATAGAGAAAACACTGACGCTCGGTTGGCTAATACAACCTCTCTTGACAGGTTCTCAAACAACACAGTGCTCTGATGGAGGGGGAGGAGGAGGAGGAGGGTGAAGAAGGGGTAAACTGAGGGAAGGTGATACACTTATGTCAATGCCAGAACTCTCTCGGAGCACACGCAACAACACAAACTCACAGTTACGGGACACACAAGTGTTTCGCCCTTTAACCCAACACACACACACACACACACGGGGAGACACCAAGTGAGGAGTTTTATTCCTTTTTATTTGTTATGAATACACGATAGTGACTTTCTACAAATGCTAATATTTAAGATTGAGATAAAAAAAAAAGGCAAATTGACACAATTTCTTACCAACAAAAAAAGCTTGAAAAATAAACATTTCAATCTAGTCTAATTTAAAGGAGGCACATAAAAGGATCTAAAAGGCCTTGAACATATCAGCGTATAAGAAATTCTTATACACAATAATTCTTATTGAGAATTATAGGCACTATTGCAGCTGAGATACGCAGAGAGGCTCAGTACTGTGGTTGTGATCACATTTAGTATTTGCGATCACGTATGCATTATTGTTCAGAAAGTACATACAGACGGTATGTACGTGTGCGCATAGACACGTGTGCGTCACGTCTTGGTCGTAGTTGGTGTGTTAAGCTGACGTCACAGGCTATTCCTTAAAGGGGCAGTGCACCCCAAAAATCAAAAATACGTTTTTTTTTTCCTCTTACCTGTGGTGCTATATGGCATCTAGATCGTTTTGGTGCGAGTTGTTGTTGAAAGTTTTCAGAGATTGAATATCATGGACCTAGATGGAACTCTGCTTAAGGTGCTCGAAGTGCCAAAATAAAGCAATGTTTTGACCCGGTTACTCATGATAATCCACAGGCTCGTGTTGTGTGCAGTTTCACATAGGAACGGTTTTCTGAGCTGGCTTACGTTACAGCTCACTCTCTCATCTGTGGCTAGATGCACGCTTCCTTCTGTGTAGTGACATGACAAGAAAATAGTTCCTACATAAAACTGCATCCCCCCCAAAAGGTCTGTGAATCATCTCGAGTAACGGGGTCAGGTTTTCTAGAAAGGGACGTGTATTTTTAAGGCGCTCTGAGCAACACAGCCGAGTGCCAGCTACTCACGCCAAAACCAGAGAGATAAATAGCACAGCAGGTATGAAGGAAAATAAATATGTTTGATTTGGGGTGAACTGTCTCTTCTATAAGTAGTTTATATTAAGACACGAGAGGTGGATGATCTACTGAGTGTAAGGAAGTGAGACTCGTCTGAGCTCAGCATGTGTTCCTTGCTTCACGTTACATGTGCTGTGCAGCGATATAATGATGAGATAACTTCAGTGCGCTGTAGTTGCTCTGAGCTTTTCGGTGAATGTCATGGAAACACGACTTCACCGTCACTGAGTATTAAAGTCCGTGAAAACTTGGTTTCAAATACCAAGAATTACTTTAGAACATTAAGCAATATTGACTAAATAAGCTATGTAAGGATAAAAAACATTCTTACTTCTTCTTATCTTTAAAGAGTTTAACCCCTTTAAAAAACTCTTAATTTGCTTCATCAGGACCGTGTGGTAAACAAACAACCCGACAATTATCTTTTGATTTTGATTCACATTTCACTAAACTCGCTGAAGTCACGTTTGTTTCCCAAACAAAAACCTGTTTAGTATTTGAAATGTATTCGTCAGTTTTCAAATATTGCAGCTTAATTCCTGAGAAACTAACTTTGATGACAATGTAGTTTTTCCTGCAGAAAGCTGCATTCAAACATATATTATAATGCTGGTTTTGGTATTTTGCAGAACATTACTTTGTATTCAAGGTAAAAACAAACAAACAAAAAAAAAATGATTTGGTCTGACGTTACTGGAGGCAGTCAACGATATTGCATTGAGGCACAATCCGGAAGGCACACTTGGAGTTTCCTTTTTTCTTTCCTTCTTTTTTTTATTTTTTACCAGTTCTTCTGCAGCCATCCAGACACATATTCATAGACCAGCAGCATCACCGCTCCACCTGTCACCGAACAGAAAGGAGAGCCACAGTGAATCAATCCACAGTTTCCTGCTCGTGAAGAAGCAGCGTGAGCTACACAACCAATAGAAACTGAGCCATGTGATCTACAATGCTGATTCAGAGGCTTTTCTGGGAAACACGCAGGAATATATTATGTTTTCTAGATGGATATTACATGTTTGGACAAATTAGGAAAAACTACTGTGGTGGAAAGTGGCTCCAGCGCACAATATTTCCATTCAAACATTACATAGATATTAGAAAAACACAATGTAAACACAGATTTGACGTTTGTGTTATTGAGCACACAGCATGAATTAATCAGCCCAGTTGCCGGGATAAAATGTTGGCAGTTAATGTTTCTGCAAACCACTAATGCATTCACATTTGTACGTGTCATACGTAGATTATTGACATGTTTATGAGCTGTCTTTTACATGGAGAGGTGGAGGGAACGGTGGTGGAGTTACAGGCGAGAAAGGCTGCCAAGCCAGCGACCACAGTTTGAGACCGTGTTTCAGCGTTTGTAAGCGTGACACCACTGGATATTTTTAAGTAGACCTTGGGACGGCTTTCAGCAGTGTTCGTGGCGACAAAAATAGGCATTTTAAACCAAAACATGATCTTTTCTAACCCTAGCCAATTGGGTTTGGTGCCTAAACTAAGCCAGACTATAAACAATGTTGTTAAAAAATAAAGTAGAAAATGTAACCTAAAGACTAAAAAAGTTGCAACATGAATCATTTTCATCTGACAGTTTTTGATTGTAAGGACTTTTTTAATATCAGTATAAAGAACTTTTTATTGTTACCTGGTCCAAGCCTCATTATCTTGGGCACCAACCCCTTGTATAGCGCCAAGTACCTGTAGAAAAAAAAAAGAGGATGTTAATAATGTGCAAACACACAAAAATGCATAGTTTAAATTTGTTTAAGAATGTAAATCAAGTCAAGATTTCAAGCAGACTATCTCAGTATGTGTGTGTGTATACGCAGTGAGCTCTTGCCTGCCTGTCTGTCTCTCACCCCGTCAGGTACATAGTTGGGGTCTAATGGCTGGTGGAGGCGAGGACCTGCCCCTTAATGCATTCAAGGTGATCAGTGGCTGCCTGCCTCCGCCTCGTGCTCCCTGTCCCGCTCCCTGCCCCCGCCACTGATGGCGTTAATAAGGCTCGACCCACTTCCTCCCTGGCCCTCTGTCTGATTAGATTGACCCGTGGAGCGCCGCGCGGCTCGTTAGGGTCTGCTTAACGACGTCTCCCATAGGGACCACTAATTAGCTGGGACTGTGTTGTGTTAGAGCAGGGGACTGGATGTGGCGGAGGGGGCACCCTCCACGCACCCCTGCGACGATTCAGGGCCGTTCCTGCAGCAGCCCCCAAGGCTCCTGTGTCCACTAACTACAAACGTCTCGCTGGCCCTTGTCTCGTGGAGCTGCATGGGGGGAAAGTGGAAAGCCCAGGGCAATTGCTAACATAACATACATCTTTCCTTGAAGCTTCTATTTAGAGCTGTCATCCTCTGAGGCTTGAAAATATGTTAACATTTACTGTACGACTGACAGACTGCAGAAATGTATGATCACACACACGAGGGGGAACACAGCCCAGAATGTAACCTCACTATTTGGTTTCCATTCTTCAGATCACAGCCTTGCATCAAGCTTTTCATGCACTTCCCTTGTAGCTAGAGCAGGAAACTCACGCTGCACAATCAAACCCTAACTTGCTAACTTGTAGCTGCAGCTGGTATAATTTTTCTTCTCTGACAGCCAGTCTGGCAGCTAACCAACTATCATCTGCTAACAAAGCAGACAGAGTGCCTCCTTAATTCTTGGATGCACCATTGACAGTGTTTCAAAGTGCGTTTCCCGACGTATCCCTTACCCTTCCTCCCGGTACACCAGCGCCATGGTCTGGAAGCAGGTGCGGTACTTGATCTCTCCGGGCACGGGCTGGGGGCCTTGGATGCGGCTCTTGGCCACGTCGAAGGGAATGTTCACGCAGGACGAGATGGTCCCAGACACCAGGCCGATGGCAAACTTCCTCAGGAACTCCAGGGTAGGGTCCTGGCAAACAAGATGATGAACAACAGTAATAACAGTTTGGACATTATGACCACTATGTATTGTTATATATATAACTATATATTGTTACATATTTGTTGAAGTTATGCTAATCAGCTAACCCCGGCCTGTCGTAGGCAAAAACTCCTGTGCTAGCAGTAAAAACTCTGCAAACTAACCGAATTGCTAGCTGCATGGCTAACTGAGCAAATGAAAATGTTGGAAAAAACGCCCCAGAAAGTAAGAATATGTATCTGGATCCGCACCAGAAGTTAAAAGATTCTGTTCCTCCATCCAAGTATTGTGGAAATACATTCAGTGGTTTGTGTGTAATCCTGCTGACAAGCCAACAAACCAAACGACTAACGGACACGGGTGAAAACACAACCTTCTTGGCAGCGTTATAACACAAGCGCCGGGAAACATTTCTAGAGTGGGCACCAGGTGTTAAATATAATAACACAAAGCATGAGCAGTAAATAAAACTTACTGCAACAGAGGGAAAGTTAACAAAATAAATGCTGAGCCATTGTGTGTATATATACACATGTGAAGGAGAGCATGAGGGGGCTTGTGCATATGATTGCAAAGCTGGCATGAAAGCCCTGATCATTTTATGGTAGCGGGGGGCAGATTAGTGCTTCCTGAGTGCGGTGCAGCGTTGCGATTGGCTGAACAGAAGCACATGTTCTTCGGGGAGCCAAGACGGAGGATTTATAAACAGGGTGCATGCAGGCAGACTGGGGAGGCATATGGGGACAATTTGGGTAATTGGGCTGTGACTCGGCACAGGGGTATTACTGTACCAAAGAAGCCCAGACTCAGAGAGCTCTGACAGCTAATTGGCCGGGATATTTTTACAAATGACAGCGGCCTCACTGGTCCAGGCCTTTCTCAAGCGGCTGGACACCCTGAGAGCCGAGGTAAATCAACAGCTAATCCCACTTCTTCTTCTTCTGTTTTTTTTTTCAAGTGGGTTGTGGGGAAGGAGGTAACATACCCGCATCCTAAGTACACCCATCAACCCACTTCCTAACAGCCTTAAGCAAACATGTCCTCACACATTCACTTGTGAATGATGGCAGTGTGCTATCTGACTCTTCTGCACTATTAAAACAGCGATATGAGAGAAGCCCCAAGCTCGGGCCGGCTCAATTTGACTACGGACATGTTTGAGCTGCAAGCTCATCGCTCATGTTTCTGACAAGAGAGCTTTGGAGGAACGCCACTCTGCGCTCCGCCTGTAAGCTGTCGGAGGCCACAATATTTATCCTTTTCTGCCTCAACAATAGCCGTCGTCAGCCTCTCACAAACAAGATCATTCCATCATACCGAAGGATCGTTCCCAAAAGCGACGGCCGCAATCTAAGAAGAGAGCTATTTGGGTTGTCCGGCCACATAATTATCATTCAGAGGATGACCACTTGGTTCTCTGTACACCATGCGTCACTGGAAAAATGTCGAAAATATAGCAGAGCCTGGGCTCGCACTGTAGCCTCCTCTTGAAAATAGTATCGTTGTCTGCTTCCAATTAGTTCATTGGAGTTAATCTAATGCTCCCAGTTTGTACATGTGGAACCGGCGTATGGTAACGTTTCCATTAAACAAAATTAACTTTTGTTTGGGCCATCAGGCCCTGCCGGATGTGTAATCTGAGACTTTGAGGATGTTATGAGGAGCAAACAGACGAGGTATTAGCAGGGCTGATCTTACAAGCTCCTCTCTGATTTTTGCTTCCTCCTTGCCATGGCAGGCAGGCTAACTAATCATACTGTCAAACACTTGCAATTCTCCAACTGGCGAAGCGGCTGGGACTCGTGCGTGTCAGATACCCTGAGGGCAGCAAAAACTAGGTGTAGTCAAGCATGGGTCAAATGGCTTGGGTTTGCGTTTTCAGCAGATTGATTGGCATATTACCGGGCTGGTAGGAATGGCATCCTTGACATTGAAGTAGAAGCCAAAGTAAATCATGTTGAAAACTCCATGGCGTCCCAGTGTTGACGTTAATCCTTTATTTAGGCCATTACGTCCGAATCCCTCCGTGTTGATTATGCGTCTTGCTTGAGCGAATGAGGAGGGTTGCTGTGTAGGAGAGAGTGAATTTCAAATGCTGACAAAGAGAAAAGTGCACATTACCAACACGTTATAAGTCAAGACAGTATTTTTATTTCTATCCACCTCTTTGAAGGAATCTCTGTTGGCCTGGAGACTGACTTTCACCACCTCGAATGGGTTGACAACAACAGCCTCAGTCAAGCCCGCGCCAAGCCCCGCTACAGACAGCGCCTGGAGGGGAGATGGGCATGATTTAGAAGTGTTAGGAGAATGGGGAGATCATATTTGGGCAGAGACAGAGCAAACCGATGCACACAATGAGGACGGATGTCAACGTGACCGAGCTGCGACGGGGGTTATGGACGCTGAATCATAGTTTTGTTTTCAGGAAACCCGTTCCCCGAGTCTTTTTGTCTCGTCGTGTTTCTGTCACGTTGGTCATTGTCGGCGTTTGACAAATGTCTGACAAAAGGCACACAGGGCACCTGCGCTTGTTATCGTTTGAGAAATTGCGAGATGACAGACGGGAGGAAGAAATAGGAATGCGAGCGAGATGTTCGAGATTGTTAAAAAAGACGCAAGTCTTTGATTCGAGGACGACAAAAAAACCCAAAACTTTATGATCAGCTATTTTCTTCTATTAAAAAATATCTAATATAAATGTATGTCCCTGACATGTTTATGGGGCTGTAAATGTCTGCATGTATGTGTGTGCGTGCTTGTGGGCGTGCATGCGTGCTCACAGAGAAGCGTAATGGGAACATGTCAGGATCGTGTCTTTAGCTCATTACTCTTCCTGCCTCTTTATCCTGCTGTCAGAGCCCCGGGACCCATCCTCTCAGACATGCCTCGCGATGTTTACACAGCCAGCCAGCTACGCTTTAATTCCTTATTTGTATTATTACTGTGTGTGTCCTCATTAATCAGAGTGAAGGCATTCAGCTGTGCCACACTGTGAGTAGGAGAGAGAGAGCGAGAGCCTTTCAGGACCAATCCGTAATCCACTCGCGCTAATGACCTGACGTGATTACAGTACTTGATACGCGGGGGCCTCTGGGGGGGAAATGGGGCTGGAGGCACTCGAGGAAGAGGAAGATGAAGAGATAGAGAAGGAGAAAGGAGGGTGGGGGTGGGGGAAGGAGAGCATGATGGATGGGACAGGTAAACATTTTTTCCACCAATGTGCTGTGAAAACAAGACGAGGATATGCGCCGTGCCGGGGCGGCCTCCACGCTGCGTTACAGGTGAGCCATCCATCACGCCTGACACTTGGCTGCCACTTGAATAGGTGGTGTGTGGTGACCGCACCCCGGCAATGCAAATCTGTCTTACTTAAAACTCTGACTCAGTATAACAGAAAGCAGATTAGTCAAGAAGGATGAGACTACTTGTATATATTCTGCTGAATTAAAAACTACCAACCAACCACGTAGAAGAGTCAGTTTATGAAGACGGTTTCATGTTTTTGTCACTGTTTCTAAGATTTTGCAATTATTTGAGGTTTAAGCACTCAAGTCTTTTGGTCCAAGTTTCAAGTGAATCCCAAGTAAAGTCTTTCTTGGGCAAGTCATGTCAAGTCCTTAGTTATGGCAAGTCGATTCACTTTCTTCCTTCTAAGATACTCACCAGTCTTTATAATCAGTACCTGTCTGATAATGGTATTATTGGCCAGTTTTGATCTAAAATGTATGACAATGCTTTGAATTTGTATTGTAATTGCTGATATTCAGTGAGATAAATGGAATCAAACAAAAAAACTCTAATTGCTTCTCAATCAAAAAAAAATAATCCTTTCACATCACTTTTAAACAATGAAATACTGGCAGCCACACTTAAAAAAAAAAAAAACAAAAAAAACTGAATACTTTAACTCCCATATAGATTAATGGAAGAACTGAAGTTATTACAAGTCACAATAACTCGAGTCAACATGACACATTTACACTTTCAAAGGTGTTCTGAGTGTTCACGTCTTCGTTAACATATTCAATAAAAAAAAAAAAAAAAAGGCTCCTGACAAGCTGCCATTCACACTGGAATTATACATAGCGGCAGAAACCAAACTTTTCTTCTTGTTGTTCTGTTGCCTAGAATAACGTTCTTATAGTTTAGAATCAGGCAGGACCCATGACATCATTAGTACCAGCCTGATCTCCCTGACTTCCAGCTAAACACCGATTCTCACAATAGAGCTGCCTTTTAAACGTCACGCTTCATATAATACCTCATTCCTAAATCTGACTGAAACGTTCAGGTTCTGATTTAGAAGTAAAAAAAAAAAAAAAAAACCTAGTAAACCTGGATACCATTTTTTTTTTCAATAAAACTATTTAATGCCGGCTAAATTGGCCCCAATTGTCATTAATTAAAGTCGGTTCACAAACTGGGGACCATCTATGACAAACCCAACGTTTTAAACGTTTAAGCTAGTCATCAAGGAAGCATTCACATGTGCTTAACACCTAACAAAAGTGTTATTCCAGGCTGTCTTCACTTAATCCTCACCCGCGAAGTCTACTTTTTGTCCCGTCTAATGCGAGAAGACCAATTTTGTATTGCCACAATGGTGAACAAGCAAAACACGACTGAACAGATGTTTTGTTAGGCTAGCAATAGTTAGAAACACTACGCTATGGTCGGGCTGAACAGGTGAGTCGCCACATAAAGGAAAAAACAGTCAAAAATGGAAATGTGTAATAAATTCTCTGAGTGTATTCATGCACAACCTGTATTTGTACATGAACCAGTAATGACAACTATACGTTGACAACTCTGCATTTAAAGGAACATTTGCACAAATGTCTTTAACTGCTAAAATTATTTTTGGCATGGCTTTTT
>OMLP01029254.1:60047-93690 GCA_900302685.1 Spondyliosoma cantharus | reverse complement strand
AATGCTACTACAAGGCCCTCAATCCACACAAGCAACCAAATACAAGCAGGAGCACATGTAAAGTGACATGAATATTTAATAATGTCCTGCCAATCTCTCTACCGTTACTTCAATTCATTGACAAGATCTAATATTTAGGTTCTCAGAACCAAGCTGAGAACAAAAAATATGTAAGGCTATAATAATAGCCATGGATGGAAAGATTTTTTCGATAAAGCATGCTGACGTGGTCCGAGAAAGAATCCTGCATGTAAAGATAATGTGGAGTTTCTGCCTTCCGAAAGCCAACACGAGGAATTTCTAAATTACATGTGTAGGCAACACAGCGAACAATGAGAACAGCGGGCAAAAACAGCCTAACCCTGTTAAGCTTGAGGATGCTGGGTAATGACAATGTATTTGTGCATTTCAGCATCTTGGAATCTCCAGCTTGTCGGAGAAGGAAGAAATATAATTTTTGTGGTTGCCATGGATACCTGTGTGTGAGGGTTTTGCGCTGCGAGTCTCGACTCCTCTAGGAGATCAGTGAACCGCATGTGTCAACCGGCATTAACCTGCTCAGTCCAACAGATGCGCGGAGACACACATGCACAAGAAAAGAATGAAAAACACACACAAACATGCACATTAACCTTCTCATCTCAACACAGAGTGCGGCACAAACCCAACTGAACCCAGCTAAACACACAAACACACAGTCGCGAGGAGAGCTGATATACCCTTGAGTGAGCACGGAGCTGTAACCTGAAGAAAAAAACTTTGATTATGATGTTGTTCAGATGTAGTACATGAGGTCTAAACATCCACTGTGTAGTCTGTACTTTCCCAGCAGGCAAAGTCCTGCCTCCTAAAGTCTCTCCTGTCTTGTTTCCACACAGACATATGTCTCAAGTGTTCAACGCTAGGAAATGCATTTCTCCATGGGTGATAGCAATGACACACTGAAAACGTGAGAGAATCTGATCAGTACCTTAGCACCAACCACTGCCAAGACCCTATTGTAACTCAAAGAAATATTATTATTTCACAGAATTTATTGTATTTTTTAAAAACTGACAGAAAAGCTCACAAAAACTTGAAAATGTACATATTTGAGAGGTCTTGCACATTGGTGTGTCTCACTAGCGACCCCTAAAGAGCAGCCCCTGCTGCAACCTTTCACCTAAATGTATGAAATTTGACACACGTGTATCAAACCTAGATTTACAAGAAAGCCTCTTGGGGCCATGACATAAACACCACAGGAAGTCAGCCATTTTTAATTTTGGGCACATTTTTTGCTGTATATAATCACATTGTACTCCCTACATAGTTAAACCAAATCGATTTAAAATTCTGTCATGACCTAGACCTTTGTGGTGAGAAGATGTTTAATTTTATTCAACTTTTTATTGCATGGTGTGGCCTTGGCGACGCAGCTAATTTCAACGTTTAGCCTTGAAAAAGGAAGCTGCTGTAACCCGAACTGTACACGCTTGAACCTGCCCCAAACTTCAGATTTTATAACAGTCTGAACAGATTAATAAGACAATAATCCATCTAGTGGCAACAGGAAGTGACATTTTCTATACTTTGGTGTTCTTATCCTCTGCGCAGCTTGAACAGATCTACTTCAAATTTGGTCTGAGAAGCCTTATGCTTCCGGGCTGGTGCCGTATTGTAAAGCTTGTGAGTTGTCATTGAACGGCGTTGTTCACCATGATAGAGTAAAATGTTTGAACTCAAGTGTACATTTTCCAATTTTTGCCCCAATTTCACGTTTTATAAGAGGCATCTACATGCCAATTAATAGTTATAGACATTGTTTTACCTTTTGGCAACAGAAAGTAAACCTTTTGTGACCATCGTCGTTTCATTGACATGAAATTTTCATGGTGTTGTCTTGACTTGACATACCTGAACGCATCGCTTAACTAGTCACAGAGTAGACAGAGGAAGTGCAAATGAAAATTCACAGCTGTGTTGACCAATTGATGTTTGGCAACGAGGCCACAGCTACTGCACATCCTGAAAACACATGGGTGTTGGAGTACCCACTTATCACTGCCTGCAGCTTTAATTTTCTCTGTTTTTATATCTGCATGGAGCATTATCAAGTCCTAAACAGGACCGATAATGTATGGCGACAAATAGATGAGGAGGTTGGTAACAGGTCGGTTTTGTTTTTGAAATGTTTTGTTAAAAGACAAATGAATGCGCTCTCATTACACAGCTAGCATGCTACCAATGTTAGCTTAATATGCTGTCAGGATAAAAATGTATATATAGAGCTCTATATGCTATTGATCAGTGGGTTCGCTAATGCCATGCTAACTTCCTGTGTCCCTATGAAATCCACAGCGAAAGTTAACATTTTTCAATGTTCTCAAGGCACATACCAAACCAAAAGAAGATGCAAAAATAATGTCAGAGACATTGGAAATCACTGAGGTTCCCACCGGCCTGCATAGTAATGAATGGATCACTGGTTGATGAGGGGCAATACTGCATATTTTCTGTATGTGGCGCAGCTTCAATTTCTCTTGTGTGTGACACTCTTAATAATAATCAGCTGCCATGTCTGCTTATAATGTAATTCCTTAATATTTGGTTGAGGTTAAGATATGACTCTCACTCACTCCCAGACAATTCATGTGTGGTGGTTTAGCCTAATATGTGGAGCGTTAAGCCAGGCTAAGAGGATTGTTCCGAGTGGGACCATGTCAGCTAAATTATTCATTTATATTCCTGTAGCGCCTTCCAAATTAATATATATGCATACCATAAGTGACCCTGTTAGAGCAGGGTCAAGTATAGTGTGGCGTAATTTACAAAATACAGCCTGTGCCTCACATTACGGTACACTGGTGTTTTTTTTCTTTTCTTTACATCATTTCAAGTAAATCCATGAAATAAAACCAATTTCTATAATCATCCATTCTCCAAGATTAAGACGTCCGTGGTTTGGCGAATGCGCAGTGCCCTCCTCCCGGAAGTAATGCTAGATTGTTCAATAACTAGACAAATTTATAAAAAAGGACATAAATTGAGGCCCCAGATTTCTCCTGAATTTCTAACTCAGAATCAGCTCTCTGGCATTTTCATAGTCTCTGTTTTCATCCTCTTCACAAACATGCCAGATTTCTCTCTGTAGGGCTAACTGACACTCTGGGCTCGTTGTCAAGTATTATGTTCTCGAGTGTTTGTGCTCGTCTTGTGCGCCAAGCTGCTGGAGTCCTGTCTGCCCCATCCACAAAGGCCTACACAACATTCAGCAGTCATATCTCGGCTTGTCTATCTGGGAGCCCCGGCGTGTTTTCCCTCAAAGTCAAATTAAAAAGGTATGCCAGAGGAGAGAGTGTATCTGCAATTCAGAACACATTTTTCTATCAGACAGGAGATATATTGCCGACTAAGTATTGTCAGATGTTGGCAAATTCCACATATTTTTCATATCCGGCCCCCTGAAACTTGGGGCTGCTTCAAGACTCAAGGCACATCATCGACAAAGGCTGCTTGACCCTAGGAGCACGAGCAGAAATGAACAAAATATCCATTCTGTTTGCGACGAAAAATATTTTCTCTGATATAAATGCAATATCACCGGCCATAAATCATTTAGGAATTCATTTGGAAATCATTTGAAAAACACATTTATTTGGGGAGGGAGGGTGTTCATCAATAAACGTGGCTCCTGTGTAAAGTTTTATTTATATATTCATGCATTCAATAGATTCAGTTATTCATGTATTCACTCATTCACAAGGCCTAGTCAGTGGCTATGCGTCAGCCCCCTGCGTGTGCGTTTACGTGTGTGTGTGTGTGACCTGCGGCGTAGTCCTGCTATGCTGCGGGCTAGTGCTGTTCCCCAGGGGGCTCTCATCTTTTACTGAGCCCTGACAGAAGATGGAGGCTGGGAGAGGGGTCCGCTGCATTAAAAAGCCTTTACCTAGCTCTGATTTATCACCCCTGCCTCGCACACACACTCACACACACTCGCGCACGCAAACCCGCCTGCCAACCCCACGCCATCTCACCATTCCTCGCCGCCGCTTGACTCTACACTCTATCAAACACACAGACATATAGATGCACGCACGCACGCACGCACACACACATACAGACACACACACACACACAGACACACACACACACACACACAGGCACAAACAGACACACATTCACACACCATCAAACACATACTCGTTCCATCATAAGATGGCTGCCTCGGAGAAAGAGTGAGGGAGCGAGGCACTGCACTGCACCGCAGTGGTGATTTTGCATTTTAATGGTACCCCTTCTCTCTTCCCTTCATCCCTCTCTCCCCTCAGCTGGTAATTCTGGTGTGTCGCAGGCAGGCAGGCAGGCAGGCAGGCAGGCAGGCAGGCGGCAAGCCACCGGCTACCTCACCACCGGAAGAAAGAGCAGCACAATTACAGGACAGCATTTCCTGGGTACGTCACCTGCAAACGGCTGCATTTGAATGTGACAGTCGAGGAGGTGAGGGGAGAGAACAGGGAAAGATGTGCGTGTGTGTGTGTGTGTGTGTTTCGTTGTGCACAGTGGGAGGAAGTAGATCATTACACCACAACAAGCGGCATGGAGTCCTAGAGGACACACATACACTACCTGGACCTTTAATTGAACATAAACACACACGGAAAATAAAAGTAAATGTAAGTGTAAATTTGAGAATCAAAACTAAATGTGTACACGCTGAGTTGAGACACAGACAGAGGTGAACACTACTTTTAAAATGCATTATACAACAAATAACACACACACACACACACATACACACACACAAGGCTGTCAACAGGACACTAACACACACACACACACACACACACACACACATGCACACAAAGAACCCAGCACTTTGTCCTTGAGAAGGTCCAAGACTTGGTAATCATATTCATTCATTCATTCATACATATGGGTGGAATACATTTGCTCCATCTCCGCTCGAGTTATTGCATGAGCGCTGATAAAAACTGTGAACAAAAAAAAAGGAAAAAAAAACGACACAGGGAATGAATTCAATCTCTGAATAAAAAACGTGATTTCCAACACACACGCAACAGTACAAGTTGACTGCACTGGAAGTTATATGTTTAGTATGGCTAATTTTTGTCATTGTGGTCTTTAATTGTGGCCCTCGCCAGTCATGATACGCAAGGATGTCTTTTACATGAGACTGACTTCTTCAAGGCAGTGGAGGCACATTTGGTCATAAACTGATATACAGTTTTTCTGCTCATCATATGCTATCAAAATATATAAAACTAATTCACCTGTTCATTGATCCTTGAGCACTTGTTTTTTTTTTTTTCAGATCCACAAGAATTAGTTTCAAATAGAACACAATTAAACTTTACAAGCAGAACTGTTTTCATTAACATTGCTGTGTATGTATCTAATTACTAGAGGATTTTGTAAGAATTTGAAGGATGTGATGTGCATGTCTGTGCTGACTAGCAGTGCGTAGAACATTTTGGAAACTGCGAGGCTGTGAAGAGGTATTTCCCAGCAAGTCTTGTCTTGTAAATGCTCGTAAATGCATCTAAATGATGTCTCACAGCTCGCGTGTGATCCGAGCAAGCATCTGGTGAGCGACAGTGCAAGATGTCGACCTTTTTGTGCACGCGCTTTCGCCAGTGCCGCCTTAGACACTGCAATAATAACAAAAGCCTCTCCTTCATCATCCACAGAGTGTGTGTAGCACTACTACGCACGGGTGTTCGTGGAGGAAGAGCAGCAGCAGGAGGAGGAGGAGGAGGAGGAGAGATTGGTGGTAATGGAATAATTTCTCACTTAGAGGTTACTGGTGTTAAAGAAAAGATTATTGTAACGCAAGATGGAAAGGAAAATACATCCTTTGTTTGGACTTTTTCAATAGTGCAGGTTTAAAATATAGGCGAACACAATCACATGCTGGCTCTAAAAACTCACATTTTATTTTCTATTTACATCAATATAAAACATAATCAAACAACACTTTATGACAAGCTGTTTCATGCATGTCACCGCCATTTACAGTCAGATGTGTGTGTGTGTGTGTGTGTGTGTGTGTGGACGTGCCAGGGCATATGAAGTCATTTGATTTTAAAAGCAGCAACATTTTGCTACTAATCTGTGTATGTGTGTGTGTGTGTGTGTGTGTGTGTGTGTGTGTGTCTTTCTCCCTCTGTGCGTGCTGAAGGAAATGGAGGTTGAGGGGAAGGTCTGCTGCAGCTGTTGCATCCCAAACCATAATTCATTGTTGGGAATGCGACAATCTAGATTACACATCTCCCACAGCTTAAAAGTGTATTTTCCCATAAACAGCAATCCAGAGCTCATAGAAATTAATTCTGCACCGGCATAAACAATCCCCCCGTCCCCTCGCCCCCGCATATGTGTGCGCACGTATGTGTGTATACATGTATTTGTCCGCGTGGCATAAACAATCCCCCTACTCCTGTCAGGAACACAGAGTGATCCATCAGTTTCTCCAGCGAAAACCAATTTCACTGGAGATGTTCGTTTTTTTTTTCTTTTTCTTTTTTCTTCACAGACACACACCACCTATCCTCACACAGAAAGAGAGAAAGAGGGGGAAAGGGAGAGAGAGAGAGAGAGGCACACATACACAGATAAAGGAAGAGGAAAAAGAATGGCGAGGAAATGGAACAGAGAGGAGAAGGAAACGTGGAGCAAAATTGAAAGGGAAGGATGGGGGGGGCATGAGAGAAAATAAGAGAGACCCGTCTTGCTGTGTTTAATAGGACACACTGTTATTTGCTGTCTCATCAGTTCAATATAGTACATAAAAACTGTTCAGCTGTTGCCTTACACTCATATGCACTAGGAGTTAACACATAGTGCCTGTCAAACAGGCTTTATGTGACTGCTCCAAAATAAAAAAAAAAACAGTCTCCAGTCTACATACAGTGGTGTTTGTAATAAAAAGGAAAAGGGAATAAAGATGAAAGACTGGAAGAAGAAAAAGAAAAAGAAAAAAAAGACACTTTCTTGCTTTTGACCGTTAGAGCTTGAAGTGCGGAATTATGAGCGAGGAGAGAGGCATGCAGTGGCGGCCCAGTTTTTTGCCGCGTTGAAGCGGGCAGATGACAACATAATTACAGAGTCATCTCATAACACGCGATTAAACAAACAATGCATGTCGTCTCCTCCTAAGGTCCCCGTCTCTGTCGTCTTTTGTTTCCGCGCATGTGTTTCGTCTGAATGGCTGTGCTGCATGTGTTCGCACTCATGGGGGGCTGAGGGGAGGGGAAGGTGAACCCATGCGTGTACGTGAGCGCAGACACAGCCAGACGGAAATATTGTACGCAGACAAATAGGCGATGGACGGCAGCCTAATGTATCTTTGTAGTAATGGGCTTAAGTTAAAACAAGATGAGAGAGGCCTTCATTTTCGAGGAGCTGCATTGCTACTAATGACTGGAGGGCCTCCAACTGCCATCTCAGCCTATTATAACTTAGAGATGGCTCTTCTGTGTTTTTAAAGACGAATGCAAATTAAAAAGCATTAGGCTACATTCATTTGCGGTCTTTGGCATATAGGCCACTTTTGGTCCGAGGGCCACTTAAGGCTGCCTTATTTCTTCAAATGACCTTGAAATCAAAGAAAGAGCACGTTTTAATGATTTAGAGGGCTCTTAAAGACTCGAAAGGGAAAGCAACACAGGGCCTCATTAAAATTTTCATTTAAACATTAAAAAAGCTTTTTGTTACAAATGTTCCTGCCAGGATGTTGAGTTGATACGCAAAGAGGGCCGTGAGTATGCCCCGCATCGGAGCCAATTTGACGTCGGTGCAACTCCTCATCCCTTCATCAGTGATTCTATAAATTACGAGGCAATGCTTATTTGGCTGCTTTATAATTTTCTCGGCGAAAAAGGCTGAGGCTTGTGCGCGTGATAAACGACGAGCCGTGGAGCATTGTGATTTGGTGCGGGGCCTGTGAATGACCTGGGGAATGCAGCGTGTCACTTTATATTTAGCTTCTATTTCCTCACCGCCCGCTCTTCCGCTGCACATGGTATGATTTCAGTGTGCGAGCGTGTGTGTGTGTGTGTGCGTGCGAACAAAGAGTGAGACATATCCCATCACCCCCTAAAATTCCTTCATTCCCTCCTCCATTGCGCCCTTATTTCCCCAACGACTCAGCACGCCTTGTAAAAACCTTAGCCTGGCTGCTCAGCGCCCTTTAAAATGTAAAGCAATATTACGAAGCCTGACACTTTGATCTCTGTTACTATGGCATTGTTTCAGGGGTCCAGAGAATGTAAAGAAAGCTGCGGCCATCCAGACTTAAATGAGCGTGTGCCAGAATATTCACTTTCACGGGTTAATTTCACACTGGTGGAAAATATGTAAGGAGCTGATGAGATAACTGTAATATTGTTTGTTTGTTACAGGTGTTAAGGCATTATGAATGCCAAAAAAAAAAAAAAAAAAAGGGGTGGGGGTGAGGGTGGGGGAGGAAATGTGACACATATTTTGCAGTTTTTGGCGTGTGGATCCAGAACCTCTGTAAATTCACCTCTCATGTGTTTAGTTATTTACAGCCCTGACAACAAAAAGCCTTGAACTGTTCAACAAACTACACAGCACCCTTTGTGTCACAGGCAAAACAGGAAATCAGGCTTTTGTCCGCTCGAGATGGCATCAAAAAACACCTTGTTTCATCTGTCTTAAGCAATCCCATCTTGACGCCTTCACACGTCCCCATGTGGGGCTGTGCCGCTCCTCAGAACAGATTGGGAAACAGCACAAACGATCTGCCGGGGAAGTCCCAGCGGGCTGCCATAACATGCTCGTTTGCCGACGTACCTCTGCTGCACAGAGCCCATGTTTGATTTCTCTCAGGTTTGCCCCTCCTTTTCTTTCTCTCCTGCTCTCACTCTTACTTCACTTCTATCACTTGCTCATTTTGCTGTCTATATCACCTACTTTCTTTTCTCTCTCTCTCTCTCTCTTTCTCTCTGTCCCTGACACTCAGTCTCTGTCAGCCCGTTGGCCTGTCTGTCTGCGTCTCTTTTTCTTTCCCTCCTGGGCCTGCCTCCCTTTCTCCCTCACACCTCCGCCTCCTTCTCTTTCACTTTAAAATACGTGTTAGTTGGCTGTGTGTCTTGTAGAAATGCCAGCAGTGATTGTATCCTTCATCCACAAGGCAATAATAAGGCAGGTGTACTCCTGCCCCCTCCATTTTCCTCACCTTCTTTCTTTTCTTTTGTACCTCAGAAATGAGGTATTGCAGCAGTAAACACCAAAAGCAGGAAGGCCAAAAGAAAGATATATAGAAAGAAAATAGATTGCCTTTTTCATATGTTACTTGTGCGTGGCCTTTGTTGACACCTGGGTTATTCAGAGAAAATGCTGTTAATGTTTATTTCCCATCTTAAAGGATGCATCACTACAAGAATTGTACCTTTTGTCGCCTAATGCTGTGTCCTCGTCCCCACTGATGCAGTGCTGCCAACTGCGCAAACAATATTTATCTCCTCATTTGCTAAAAAAGCACACTCAAATTCCTCCTGGGGGCTAGAAAGTAGCGAAGTTTTTGCAGAATCAGTTGTTGGACGAGTTGGAGAGTTTCATTACACCTGTTAGCAGAAAAACAACAGGTTCTGTTTTGGAGCATGCCTCCAAATACAGCCAGCAATAAATAATAAGATTTCATGTTGAGTATTTGTGCACGGGGGACAATGGCTTCCTGATTTCTCAGGTGTAATGCTTTGGTGGATGAAGCGCAGGTGTAGGGGATGTGCGGTGGAACCCAGGTGCCGGAGTTATTTCAGGTCTGTGCCGTTAATCACCAACCTGACGCTGAAATATGGCTCGCATTTTAGTGGTTTTAAAATAGAGTTCCCTTGACTGCATATACTTAGGCGGGGAAATAATAATAATAAGGGCAAGATAAAGTCAAGAGACTGTGAGGATGTTTCATATGGATGTGTGCTGCGGAATGTGTTCTGTTTTATCGGCGAATGTGGGCTCAAAGTCTGTAAGATAATAGAAAACTAAAAAGGATCTGATGCCGTCTGCCTGATAGCAATAATTTGACAGTTTCAATTCCGCTGCAGCAATCAGGGCTTCGATGTAAGGAGCTGATTAATAACTAACCTCACCAATGCCTGTTAGAGGATTTCATGTGCAGATGCAGCCTTCGAAGTAAGAAGAACAAATGAGCGAGAACAAGCAAAGTCCTCCTTTTACCGCAAATAAGGTGAACTCCTAAAAAGACAATATTGAGGCCTGGAACACGGGTGCATTTGCACATTCACTTATGATTTGTATTCCATAGAATACATACTTGTAAACACAAGGAACACAGAAACTATGGGCGTCTTTCTTCCTTTTCCGGTTGTGATTCATTTCTGTTACGGCCCCCCGGAAGAGTCAGAACGTGACAAAGGTTTACATCAGAAACAGACTGTCTAAATATCTGATTATGAGCTGTTTATCCTCGTTAAACGATGACAACATAGTAACGCCGATATGCAAGTGGCCTCAGATGTGATGCTGGTCAATATCTATTGACAGACAAATCATTGTTGTTGTTCTTTCGTTTCGTCATTGTCCAGGCCCAATGCATGAGGGGCTAAACTGGGAGTGAATGTGATTGGATTTTCAGTCTCCGTCATTAAATTCCCATGCGGGGAATACTAATTCCAGTATTTAGTGCGGTGATGCTAGGGCTTGCTTTCATCTTAAACTGATTCCAGTCTAATTAGATTGGGCATGTGGGGGGTGGTGGATGTATCCGTCTGGACTAATCCCTGCCTCTCTGTCCCAAACATTGTATTATCCAGAGAAAATCCATTGGCTGCAGGCTATTCAAAGGCAGATCTGCCTGAACCACAGCCTCCATACTGTATCATCTGGAAAGCTGTGGCTGGAAGGGTGCACTGTGCAGTGAGGGTGGAACCTAATGGTCATGAGTGATGTATGGGTTGCAGAAAACGCCATTTAGAATTTACAGTAAACCTTTTATCGTGTATTCAGGGCAAGACCGCTCACTGCTGCGGCCTCTTTAGCGAAGCTGTGTCTGAACTGCTATGAACCACTCTTCTCTTCAGCGGGCCTTTTTACTCGAGGACAGTGCAGTTAGGTAGCAGAATTGGGTGGCCACGAAAATACGGTCACATCAAAATGGCTCTCTTTTTTTTAAGGTTTTATATTTAGTTTGGCCTATAAAGAGTCATTTCAGTAGATATAGGTAAGAACTGGCAAACAATACACTTGTGAAAATGTACAAAAACACACACGCACACACACACATTCACTGAGCATAGATCACCCTGTCATCCGGCTCGTGAATTACTGGCGGACCACAGTGAAAAACACAAAGTAAAGAGGTCCTTCTTCCAGGCGCTGAGAAGGCCAGAAAAATGAAAGGCCTTCAGCCATTGTTCTCGACAAAGGTCAAACGCAATTCAATCCCATAATATGGCGGGGGGGAGCCCTACCTCAGCAACCGCCTGCGCTTTAGGGGTGAGCAACAGGAAAGGGCCATTCAGCAGAACAGTTGCACCCTGTGAGCGGAGCACATTCGTCAAGGGCGAGGGTTGAAGTCAGAAAGGGGGAGAAAAAAGCTGTTTTTGAGGCTTTTACATGTCGCGGCTGTTTCGCTGCACACTGAAGTGTGTTAAGCGAAACAATAAAGGCCACAACCGATTCTGAGGGAGTGAAAAGATCCTCATCTTCCCCTTCATTTTTTGCTGCCCTTGTGAAATTTCATTAGGTGGATTTAACGACTTGTGAATGTCGGCTTTCTCCGTGACCCTGACACTGGTGTCTGACACGTCTCGCTGGCAGGGTGTGATGTATTGTGTTGAGGTGTTCCTGAGGTGCAATTTTTAATGTGACAGCATCTGTTGACCTTAGATCTAAAATGTCACCCTTCTGTCTCACACCAGTATGCATTTTGCTTCTTAATAGAATTTTAAAAGCAGTATATAGTATGCAGCATAAAATACATTTTCTCATTTGTCTGTCTAAAGAGTCTGGTGCTGTGGCTCATTTTCCAATGTGGCTCATGTTCTACACATCAGCACGGGCCATACACACCCGTAATGAGAATCAACATTACTAATGTTAGGCCCTTTGCTCTCTGTTGTGGCCGTACGTCTGTTTATCCATGGCTGTGATATATTATTGTGGACTCGTCCTCGTTAATAGGAGGGGTCTAGAGCTGCACCTGATCAGATCCAGATTAGCAGACACTTTCAAACATAATCCCTACTGCATCTGCTTAGAGTCAGATTACCACAAATAGCATAATGATATGAAATACCCATTATATGATTTAGAATTTCGGCCTGTCGGTGACCGGAATGACAATTATCAGAGGGATGTCACAATTATATTTTGTCAACAGTGTGACATAGGTATACTTGAACAGTTTTGGAAGTGCCTTAATCAAAAGTGTAATATAAAACACACACAAAATTTAAAAAACAATGCTAAATGTATGGTACATTACCCACTTGTCTAAAAAGCTTATCTAGAGCTGCATTGGCCATTTCAGCAGCATTAATAAAGCTGTCATTTACATTGTACTGGATAAACACACGTACATTCTACATCACTGTCAAAATGTTTACACATTGTCTAATCAAACCATAATATAGCTTTGCCATATAAAATGACAATATAAATGAAATATATCACATATTTAAGCGTTGTTGTCAACATGGGAGTGTATTTTGTGTACAACTGAGTCAAATGCAAAAAGCTATGGATCGTATATCGAAACGACAAGCCAGTAAAACTTCATAATAACATAAATATGTGGTCAGACCTAAAAGAGTGAAGATGATGTAAAAGAAATATTTGATGAGACCAAACTGGTTTGCAGATACAGTTTTTAATGTATCACAACAATGAGCAACAAACATACTTGATGAACTATTTCCAGAAGTTGTTCAAATACCATCTACAATAAACGTCATTTCAACTATGACAACAGGTCTGTGACAAAATAAAAAAAAGGTTTCAAAACCATGTTATTACCGTGATACGGTACAGTTGAGACCTCAAACAGTACAGTAACAAAAACTAATGCGACTACTCTCTATATATAAAACATCAATAACATTTTTGGTTTAGTTTATTTAAAGTTTTAGCCATAGGGGCTTCTTCTTATTAAAACCTCAGGGTGCATTTCCTATGTAACCCAGATGTTGAAGAGTACATATTGTGTAGGATATGATTGCGCCATGAAAATCCCTTTGACATCCAGAAGAACAATTCCAATTTCAACCTTTTGAAGGCTGTCCCCATAAACATGACACAATCCATCCATTTTTTTTTTTTTTTTTTAAAAAGTTCTTTTTTTTTTCTTTTTGGCTGCTGTGCAGTTGCAATATCTATGTACAGTTATATTGTTGGACCATCCTTTTTGTTGGTTTGTTAGCTTTTACCAGTCCTTGGTGTGGAAAGCGTCCTGTCTGATGCTAACATCTTAGCACATGATGCTAGCTGACAGTTCAGTCTTTTAATGCTGAGCCACAGAGTGGGGGAAAGGCAAAAAGCCAGAGTTGTGAAAGCCTTTGGAATCAGGACAGTCGCTCATGTTTGTACAATGGCAGAATTGCACCTTGGGAGGCCAGGATGTCTCTTATGAAACACAATCGAAAAGTGTCTTCAGGATTAAAGTAAATGTTAAAATACTAAAAATCCAAATAATGACATTTAAAAAGCTCACGCAGAAAATTAAAAACTGACATTTTGCTTTAAAACTTTGAAAAAAAAAAAACACCTTTACAATAATAAAACATAAGAGGAAATGTTACTTGATTTCATTGTTTGAAACAATAACTAAGCATGATTTGATTTAACCTGTCAAACAGTTGCATTACATGCTACTTGCTCATCTCAGAATAGGAAATACCAAAAGCAATACATTTTTGCATTTCTTCATATTAATAAATTTGTACCATGCACAGCCAACTACGAATATGTACAACAGCTTAGCTTTCTTTGTTCACAAGCCTTTTTCTTTCATACAAATAGCCTTCTGTTACTTTGGAATGAATCACATTGGTTTCAATTACCAAACTAGAAAGTGATTCGTAAAAAATTGAACACCCTTTGACAGCTTTCACATTCTTAGTTCCACAGCAAAATAACAAAATAAAAATAAAAAATAGCAAAGCAAAGCAATTAATGGATCAGTATTATGTCTGGTAGAAAGTTGAGAAAATTTATGGCAAGCAAAATAACATTACACACAGTAGCAGCAAAACTTTGTAAGGTAATACTTTGCAATGTTGAAATCACTAAATGTGGAAAAATTAAAATGTTGACTTTAACTGTAGATCATCAGAAGTGCCCAGAGAATTGATGGGAGGACGTCAAACCTATGCACTAAATGGCTGCGTATAGGTGTAACACTGTTTTAAGTCCTACAAGTACATGAAAATGCTTTTAATATACAACAAAAATGCTGTTGTCCCCCTTTTAAAGCAGCATATTTGCAAATGTATAGCAAATGATCATACCTTTTTTAACATTGTGACCAACTTGTACCTTAACAGTTTCAAGTATACAGTACTGCTTTCATGGATGCACCAATTGTTAAATAGGTCTCTAGATTGTTAGGCATCAATCCTGTAACAAATATGGACCAATATGCTGCTGCAATAGACACAAATAATAATTAAAACACAAACATACATACATACAAACAGAAAAAAATCTATTAAATTAACATATGGCCTAATCAAATAATAAAAAGACAAATAAAAACAAAATAAGTGCACTATAGTCCAGACACAAGCAGGTACCGTAACAGTACAGCAATTCACAAATGAAAAATGTTATATTCACATAATCCGAGAGTCTATCAAAACTAGAGTTATTACCTCTTCAGAAAAAGGGTGTGAGCAGAGGTAAAAGTGAAAGGGTAAGAGTTGGCACAGATTAGTATATACTACAAGAAAAAATGGGGTGGGAAATAGATACAGCTTGTTGTAATACAAACTGGCAAACACAGGGGCATCATACACATTTACTTCACCATTCTAAATTCCCTCAGTGGCAAAACCATACTGTCTTTGTAGGGCAAAACTAAAAGGATATGCACATCGTCCACTGTAACAGTAATATTGTCTCTTGGTACTCTATACACATCAAGGAAATGCGTCCGATAAAGCTTGACATGTTTTGGTTATAAGCCAAGTGTACCCAGGCTTGTTGCTGCTTTAACAAATGAGAAATGTTATGTTCTGACCTGAGAATTTAAAGCTACTGAATTACACCTATCTAAACTAAGAGAGATTCTCTTTGAGGGTTCTGGATCGTCATCCCATACAGTACATGCTAGCATTTGGAAAACAATCCAGCTGAGGTGCAATTTGCTATCGTGAGAGTTTTTGGCTTGAAACAAGCCCCCCAAGGGAGCCTGTGGGATTTTTTCCTACTCCATGTTTTTGTATACAATATAAGCTCAGTCAAGCATCTGCAACAGTTCTGTCCATAACAAAAATCAATCAATATCTTGCCAGCATATCAATATGGGAAAAACAATCCTGAGTCAATCATTTGGTACTGTAATTTTTTGGGTTAAGAGAAACTTTGGAACTGCAGTTTAAAAAGTCTTATTTTTTTCTTTAAGCAAGGGATCCTTTTGTCACTCCTACACACTGAACATATCCATTCTGATACTACTGAAGCTCGCGTCTAGGCCAGAGGCCGACTTAGCCTTGACTTCCAACGCGTTATCTAAGTCATCCAGCTTCTGGCTTAGCTCATTGTCAGACTCATCTGAACAACTCTCGGTGGGTAGTGAGGTTGGAACCCCTGAGGTGCTGCAGGAAGTTGAGGTAACCGTTGAAGGTGAGGAGAGGGGGGGAGGAGGAGAGGCAGACGGGGAGGAGGAAGCAGCTTTCCGGGCTGTGGTGGCCTGGAACAGGACATTTGGCCAGGACTTCATGGACAAGTGAGAGAGATGAGGAAAGGTGTTATTAGAAGAAGCTGCAGACTGCGAGGTAGATGTGGTGTTAGGAGTAGGGGAGCAGACAGAGTGAGGTAATAATCTAGTATGCTCTTTGGCATTTCTCATTGCTTGTTTGATTGTTTTCTCTTTGTGCAAGCTCGACTGAAGGTGTTGGCCAAGTGCTTCATTCCCGTTAACAACCACATTGCAGGCAACACAAGTGTAGTTGCTCACTGCCTTTCGAAGCACTGTCTCTTGCGGGTCAGTAAAAGGATGTCCGAAGTAACAGAAGGACTTCTGATGACGCACCACTGAATCTTCATCAGCAAAAATCATCTGGCACTTCCTGCATATAAACTCATGCTTGACGGATGGTACAATAAAAGCGTCAGGAAAATCCATGGTACTTTTGGTATCTGTTTTCGGTTCTTCTTTTGTGCTTTCTGTTGAAGAGCCTTTGTTGGTGTCATCCCTAGCATCTATAGCTTCTTTTGGTTTGAAGGAGTTGGTGGCGGTGCTCTGTATGCTCTGGGGTGTCTTCACAGGGGTTGGTTTCTGCTGCTGCTGCTGCTGCTGTTGTTGTTGTTGTTGTTGTTTATGCTGTTGCTCAAGTTGTTTCTGCTGCTGCTGTTGTTGCTTCTGCAGTGAATCCTGCAGGGACTGCTGGTACTGCTGCAGGAGAGCGGTCGGGGAGAGACCAGCGGCCATGGCAGCTTGTGGGACTGCTGCTGGGCCATATGGAAACAGGCTCTCCATTCCACACAATGGTGGAAAGTAACCCCCTGTTTGGACCCCTCTAGCAAGCTGCGGGGGGAAGCAGTTGGGAAATCCAGGCAAAAAGTAGGGCAGGAACTGCCCCCCCAGGAAAGAGCTGGGATCACCTGCGGCAAGAGCATTCTGAAGTGCCTGAAGCTGTGCGGCATCCAGTTGAGCCTCACTTCTTGGTTTCCCTGGAGCTGGTTTCTCCCTTTTCTTGGCCATGCTGGGGGTCTCAGGGCGCGAGCTGCTCTCGTTCTCTCGGTCCTTCACCTTCATCTGAGATGGCCTATCTCCTTGCTTCTTGCTGCTGTCTCTCTCTCTCTCTTTACCTTGCTGCTCTGTATGATTTACTGCTGCCAAAGGTGTGGAGGGAACAGGAGGAGGAGGAGGAGGTGGTGGAGGAGGAGGAGGAGGAGTCTGCAGAAGAGTCTTGGTTGGGGTAGTGCTGAGAGACATGGCAGGAGAGGGGGTGGCTGGTGTAGGGAACCCAAGCATGCCAGCACCGGGAGACGCTAAAGCTGAAATACAGTGGTATATAAATATGGAAATATTCAATATTTAAATATTCAACCCCAAATCAGTATGGATATTAGTTTGTATGACAAGATCAATTTGACACTGGCTGAGTCTTTATCTCTCTTGTTAAGATTTTGTTATGGATCAAAACTGTCACATGCGCTTTATGATAATTTCAATCTGCCAATATATTATAATATAAATATACCAAACCTACAATAAGGGGAAAAACAAACAACACAAACAAAAGCCATGATATAGACACATTTGTTGTAAAAAATCTCTGAATTATCAATTAGCAGTTCATCTTTGATGATGACATTATGCATGCACTAATTCCCACCATTTTTAGTTTTAAAATAGTTTTAAAAAATAAGACTTTTGACAAACACCACTGTGATACAGAATAAACAGTAGTATAGTAGAATAAAATAGTGCATGATAAAGCTCAGTTCATAAAGCTTGTAGTCTATTGAACTTTTTTCTCTGTTTGTCATACTAACTCACCAGGTGTGTTCGGTGGGAAAACAGGAAGTGATGATGGACCATTGACCCCAGGAAGTAGCACTGGCGGAAGGCCAGATAACCCTGGGTAGCCTGAGGGTAGGCTGAGGCCATGAAGTGCATTATTGTTGTCCACTGCAGTCTGTTGCTGCTGGCCAGGCAGGCTGAGTCCCTCACCAGCTTTCTTCATACGGTCCAGCTCTTGCTGGGCCATTAGCTGACGGACAGTGGTTGGTGCTAGGTAGTCCTTTTCTCTATCTACCTGGTTCCCCAGGGTTTCTTGCACTTTGGTGATGTGCTGTTTGGAGAAGATGTGGTCTCGGACGGACATCCGGGCAGTGTACTTTATACCGCACAAAGTACACTCAGGCCTGGGCCCATCTGGTGAGCCTTGACTTATCATGAATGGCTTTCCAATGTTAATCTTGAATTTCTTTTCTTTAGCACGGGCATTCTGGAACCACACCTGGACAACACGCTTGGGAAGTCCAATCTCATTGCCCAGCATCTCACACTCTTGCATTGTAGGAGTGCGGTAGTCACTAAAACAGGCTTTGAGGACTTTAAGTTGCAGGTTACTCATCTGAGTCCTGAATCGTTTGTGGCCTGGCCTATCCCCAGAATTGCTGCCTTTCCCGGATTTGAATGGGTTGTTCGTTCCAAAGGGACTAGGGGAACTGGGATCAGCTAGGCTTGACGATTCACTCCTGTCATCCATGTCATCATCTCTGGAGCTAAAGTAGGAGTCACAATCCCTTCCAGACATGCTAAGGGCGGGGCTCACCATGCTGTATAGGTACCTTTCACTGCCAGCATCAGAATTTGATGCCATGCCACTCTTGTTGTCGCTCAGTTTGTCCCCTCCATTGGCTGTGAAGCTCTCAACTTCATTGTTATTTCCCTCATCTCCAGTTGTAGCATCGCTAATGGCTGTATTAATTGATGATGTCTCATCGAAGTCCATCTTAATGAGGTCATAAGATGAAGCTTCTGCTGAATTCATATTGGGCCCTTCAGTTTCATCACAGTTTTCAGCTTTTAAGGATGAAGGGCTTAAGAAGTTTTTTACCTGTGCCTCAGATGGTTTGACTGGAGTTGAGGATGCAGCAGGCAGCTCATACTCATTTGGCTCAGTCTTGGTAGGCAGCTGTGGGTAATCAAAAAAATTATACTTATTTGGGCTTTCACCTCTTTCATTTTCTTGATTCATCATTGGGCTTGGTGGCAAGCTAAAGCCTGCCTGCTTAGCCTCATGCCAGTGTCTAGATCGTATGTGGCTATCTAGAGCAGATTTAGCCTTGAACAGTGCTCTGCAAAAGGGGCATTTCTTGTGGGACTGGGAGTGCCCAATAGCCCTAAACTGCCCCTTTCTCTCTCTTGCACGAGTGTTTTGGAACCAAACTTGCACAACTCGCTTTTTCAAGCCAACCTCTCGTGCAATGTGGTCCAACATCTTCCTTGTTGGGTTAGAGTCAAGTAGGTATTTGTCATAGAGAATCTCCAGTTGTTCTGGTGTGATGGTGGTTCTCAAACGTTTATCTCTGTGTTGCTCCTCACTACTGTTTGCACCATCTTTATCGTTAGCACTTTCGTCTTTGTCATCTAGTTTTCTCTTCATTGCTCCAGAGCCTGCAGCAGATGCCAAACCAGAGCTACCCTGAGAGGGGATTTGGGAGAGGCCACCAGATAACAGCTGGCTAGCCATTAGGGGGTTATTGGGGTCAAATATCATATAGGGCATATCAAGGGGTCTTTCAAGGAACTGGGAGTGAAGGAATTGGTTTTGGGCAGCCAAGAAATGCATGTGCTGGTGCTCCTGCCATAGCTCCACAGTAGGGAACGCAATCTTACACTGGTCACACTGGTACTGAAGCATTTGGTGGGGGAGGCTATTGGTGAGTGAGGAAAGGGCAAGGGAGAGTGGACTTGAGGGCACGGCTGCTGCCTGTGGCTGGGAATGGGGTCTTGACATTTGTGGTTGAGGAGCTTTCTGAGGAGGTGGCTGAGGTGTGCAAGCCTTTGATGGTCTGGGTTCTGGTAGTGACTTGATCACTGGTGAGGCGGCACTCTCAGTTTGTTTAGGTTCAGTTTCAGGGGCAAAGTCTGGCTTCGGGGATGTTTTCCCCATGCTGGCACGAGGAGAGGCCATCACAGGGGAGCTTGAGCCAGAACTGGTGGCCGTTCCATGGGACTGTTTCGATGGCTCTGAAGTTACTTGGGAAAACTTCATTGAACCTTGCTCTATATAATCTACATCTTCCTCACACATGTTGTCCTCATTACCTTCCTCGTCTTCATCCTTATAACACAGCTTTTTCTGGTGAGTGATAAGGTCAAAGATGCGTGGGAACACGATGTTGCACTTTTTGCACTGGTACTGCATGTTGCTGGTTCTGATGTATCGTTCATTGGTCAGCTCTTTTTTCTCATTGTCTTTGGAATCTGCCTGGTTTTCATAACTCTTACGAGCTTTCTGGCGGGCATTCTGGAACCACACCACAATGACTCGGGTTGGTAAGTTGAGCACAGTCGAGAGCTGCTCAATCTCATCATCCTTTGGATAGGCATTAGTGTCAAAGAAATCTTGAAGTATCCTTAACTGGTAATCAGTGAATCTGGTCCTTGAGGACCTCTTGTTCATGGATGACTCAGTTCTGTAGTATTCATGTGCGTTGAGCTGGGGCTCCATTCTAATATCTTCCAATGTAGTAATGGGAGGGATATTAAAATTGTAGGGAGAGTCTTTACTCCGCTGCCTCTCTTTGAAGAGAGTGTTACGGAACCAGTGCTTTATGACTTTTTGGGGCAAACCAGACTTTTCTGACATCTCCTGAATTTGCTCTTCATTTGGGGAATTGTTGATGTCAAAGTTGGCACGGAGGATCTTAAGCTGGTCATCTGTGATACGGGTGCGTGGTCGCTTAAACTGGGACTGGCGGAGGAAGTTTGGATCAAGACCTAATTGCTGCTGGCAGAGCTGAGTAAGGTCTGTGGGAAGAGAGTCCATGGAGGGCAGCTGGAGGGCCAGCTGAGGTGGCAGGCCTGGGTGTTGGACAGACTGCATCATTAGAGGTGGAAAAAGAGGCAAATCCAAGGGAACAGGAAGTTGCACTTGGGGAGGAGCAGGAGGGGCAGAAGGTGGAGGTGGAGGGGGTGGCTGCTGGGGTTGTGGTGGCTGATGAGACTGCTGATGTGAGGTCTGATGAGAGACAGGAACTGGTGAAGGTACTGGGGTTTGGGGCTTAGTCATTGATGTTGAAGGTGGTTGTGGAGCTGTAACTGGAGCTGGAGCAGGAGGTGGTGGTGGAGGAGGGGGAGGTGGTGGTGGTGGTGGAGTCTCAGGTGAGGCAGGGTTTATTGGATATAGTTTATCATAGGCTTCTCTGTACTGCTGGGCAAACTTCTCCAGTTCCACATATGGGAAAAATTGACTGTGCACATGTTCCTGGTGGCTTTTGAGAATAAGCATATTGGAGAAAAGTTTTCCACACATCCCACACTCAAGCTTATCAGTGTTCATTTCTGCTTGTTCAACTCCATCTTTATTTTTCTTTTGGTTTTTCTGTCTGTTTTCATTGTACTGGATGACCAGCTCAAATCCAAAGTTCTCTAGCAGTGCTTTTGCTGCATTGCCTCTTGCTCCTGACACAATACGTGGAGGAGGAATCAATGGCTCTGAGAACTTTGACTTTTTAGGGTCTTTGTTGTCTTTACCTCCATCACCTAAAGCATCATTTTCCATCTTTGCTCTGTTTTCTTGTTTTTCCAGGTGGTCCTCTGCCTCTCGTGACATCTGAATTTCTGAAACAGACACAGTGCTGCATTCCATTTTGTTTTTGTGGTTCTGCAGTTGCTGGTTTTTCTGTTGCTGAATTTGTGACTGTGCCTGCGAGGCTTGCTGCTGTTGCTGCTGAGCCTGTTGCTGGGCCTGAGCCTGCTGCAGCTGATGCTGCTGTTGCATTTGCTGCTTCAGGTCCTCTAGGAATGATCCAGTAAGGCCGGGCATTCCAAAAGCTGCTGCTGAGTGCAGTGCAAGTTCTGGGCTAAGGTTGAACTCTGCTCCCGGGATGTAGAAGGGGAAGAGGAACTGTGGCTGTTGAAATTGCAGCAGTGCTTCTGGGGTCATTGGGAAATGGGGGAAGAAAGCTGGATTAAGGAATTGAGGCTGGAAGAAAGCAGCCTGTTGCTGGAGTTCATGTTGAAGCTGCAGTTGCAATTGGGCTGAGGACTGCGCTGACTGGTGGCTACTTGCCTGTGCTGAAACATGGTCAGTAGTTGTTGTTTGTTTTATGTTGTTGCTGCTGTTTGCTTCTTTGGGATCCACAGTGTGTTCTTTGTTAGCAGAGGGTGTTCCACTTCTAGCAGTGTCTGAGTTGTTGTTCCCTTGTGTGCTTGGGGCTGGGCTTTTTGCAGGCACTGGACCACTACTGCCAGTGCTACTGTTGCTCATTTCAGTTTTGGCTGTTCTGGCTTTGGTCTGGTGAAGTACTGACCTCATGTGAATTTCAAGTGTTGAGCTTTGGCTGTAGGCAACATTGCAAATATTGCATTTGAATGGTTTGTTGTCAATGTTGTTGCTTGTCTCTTGTGGAACTGGGCTTGATGCCTCTTGAAGAACCTTCTTCAGCTTATGCAGGTGGGAAACTGAATTATAGTGGACAAGTAGGATGTTCTTCTGGGTGAAGGACTCCTTACATACTGTGCACTTGTAAGGCCGAGAAGGGTCCAAAAATTTCTCCATTGTAAAGTTGGGCCCTTTCCTAAATGGTAGGGTTCGTTTTGGTTCTGCTCCCATTTCATCAAGCAGAGAGCTGCTGTCACTTCCTGTAGGACTGGGCTTCTCTTCCTGGTCCATTTCATCATCTTTGTCCAAGTCATGTTCAAAGGCCTGAGCCTCCTCCAAGGCCCTGGCCTCACTCTCAGTGATATCGCCATTCAGTGGCAGATTTCCTATGAGTTGCTGCACCTCAGCTTCACTAAGTTCAGGGTGTCCATTTTCCAAATGCTTCCTGAGGGCCAGGAATGTCCTGAAGCTGCGCTGGCAAAGGCTGCACATTGTGGCTGCTCTGATGGCATGGTACTGGGAATGTATCTGAAGCTTCTGCATTGTCTTGAAGGCCAGGCTGCAGTGGTTGCAACGGTATTTGTAGACATGTCGATCAGATACTGAGAGCTGCTGTTGTTGTTGCTGGAGCCTTTGGAGCTCACTGAGATGGTCCTGTAGGGTATCAGGGGACTTGCTATCATGTCCTAAACCACTGGCTCTCTTCCAGGCTGGGGCCTCTGAGGCCTCCTTTGGGGGCTTAAGTTCCTCACCCTGCAGGTCCAATTCATTTTTTTCTTGAATGTTCAGCTCATCCTTTGAGATGTTTCCTACAAGTAGAAAATACGATTTGAATGATTATTATTTGTCCGATAAATGACACCTAAATTAATAACAAACAACTAGAGAATTGTATATATTCATATATTTAACTTTATTACACTAAGACATAAAGTTAATGACAATGGAAAATAATCTAAGTAATACATTTTTCTCACCTTGAGACTTTGCTGACCCATCAGTAAGAGAGGTAGAGGAATCCATCAAAGATGGACCTTTGTCTTGTCCAGTTTGGGGATGCATTATATTATTTGGTGTTGCTGTGTCAGGTCCGACAACCTATCAAGACCAAAGACATTTCTTTATTATGATATCAGTTTAAAATGATGATATGACATGGTAGGTGCCTAAAACATCTAACAAACATTTTTTACAAGACAGAAACATCAAAGTAAACAGCTGGTTACCATATTTTTGTAACAACGATAAACCTTTAAATTGAAAATAGCTTTTTCTTTTGAATATTTTTTTCCCCTTTTAAAATAATTTTGATACACACACACACACACACACAAGCACATGCATCATATTCATAATCATTACTTCTACGTACAGTCATAATCAGCTTTTCCACGCAGTCAGGAGCCACACTGTGAAGGTGGGTGAGATGCAGCTGCAGGTGAATCTTGTTGCTCAGGACATCCTGGCACAATGGGCAGCGGATCACTGGCTGCATGGAATGCTGGGACATCACATGGAGCTGCATACGGTTGGCATCTCTACTGCTGTAGTTGCAATATGGACACTGCTGAACCTTAAAAAAAAGAAAAGAAAAGAAAGAAAAGATATATTAAGTGTCTGTTTGGGAGAGGAAACAAAAAAGACATTTTTGCACAACAGAGCCATTAGCACCTCTAGTCACAGTCTGCCTCACCAAAGAAACCTGAAGCCAGACATTACTTTTTGAAAACAAACAAGGGTTTCATCAAGACATGCAATAGCCATGTCCCCTGCACTGTTAGGGTTGAAAATGACTGCATGTCTGAGAAATAAAATGTCCTATTCTTCCCCACACACACCACATTCATCTCTCCCCACCAACCCCCATGTCCACCTTAACACAGAAAATGTAGATCAACTATGTTTCATGTAATTCACTTAAGTCTCTCAACTCATGCAATTTTATTAGCAGAAAACACGATTGGCCAGAATTTCTAATCAGGGTATTACAGATGACAAAGGTGTGTACTCTCCCAAGCTATGCCTTGCCCTCATTACAGGGAGTACTCTGAACATAGCTGCCTCCCCACCACCTGTCTTAATAGAATCCATTTCTGAAATGACTAAGTCCTCCCTCCTTGCAGGGCCAAGAACCAGACGAGCTAATACTTCATAATCTAATTTAAAAACACATATAATTTAAAGAGATGCAAAAAGGGGGAGAGAAGGTGGGGGCCTGAGGCTAGTGCAGGTATTCCACTTAAGAACACAAAGACTGGCCTACTGTGCTTGATGCTAAAAAGTTCTGTCAGGGAGAGAACAGCAGGCTGAGTTTAACCCTTTGATAGAACGCTGGCGCCAGCAACTGCTAAATGCTTAGCTTAGCATTTCTGTGTCTAACAGTTCATAAGTATCCACCCATTAACTCATCCCACAGTGACAGTGAAGGTTAGATTTCATTAGTGCTTATGAAGGAGAACCTGCCTCATTAGCTATTAGCCTTCTGATGCCTCACATGTATTTTAAATGTGAAAGTCTAGTTAAATCAGATGCACACAAAGTTCCACAACCTACAGATGCATTTTTCTTTGGAAAAGTAAAAACAGTTAAAGGTCCTTTGTTGCCCTCAGTGCACCTCAGACACTTTCAGGATCAGCTGGAACACATGCTCTTTGAGTTGCTGTTCTTTTAATATTCTGCAAACCTTTACCTGCTCATTGGCAGAGGTCTTCCCCTCAGCAGACTTTGGCCTTTTGGGTGGACTTTCAATTTGTCGATCCGGCAGGAGGGAATGTTTAACCATAGCATTCGGTCCGGTGACCTCTTTGGATGTGGCATTCGCTCCTGGCCATGGGGGGAGGGAGAGAGAGAAGGGGAGAAAGAGACAGAACGTTAAGCATTAAAAATGTATGTTTTTCACCGACTAAACGTTATTATTTACAGCTTGTATGTCTGTTCAAATACACTGTTTTCATTATGAATCTCATGTCAGAACTAAAGGCTCCACATTAACAACTTAAAATATCAACAAAGCCACAACATTACAAAATGATTAATGACTTCGATTTGTTTTTTAAATTGAGCTTCTTGGAATGAGCACTGGAGCAGACTGACATATAAAACATCAGAGTTGAAAGAAAGTAATAGGGACCATGTCACATTGATGTATAGAATCCCATAGATTACACATACATACTGTATGAGAAATGAGAATATTAATCCAGAACATATCAAGTATTTAAAATTGACACAGTTGAGTAAATAAATTGAAATGTCTGACATTGTGTGGCTGTGTTAGATCACAACATGGTTAAATGACTATTGATACACATATTATGGAGGGAATAACATAAACAATCTACCAAATTAATATTCATTGGAAAATAGGTGATGATTTGACACCAAGACAACATGAGTGTGGATACAAGCATGGACTATTATTCACATTCATATAGGGTGACGTGTTTCTGCCCTGAGGACATGTGAAATGGAGAAAACTCAGGCAGGCTCATTATCACAGCACGACATACATTAAATGTTATGGTAATATTATACACTTCATTAGTTCATATACATTTCCCCAGCTGCCTCAACAACTTCTCTGTCTGTACAAGATGCTAAATTTTCAGGGCTTGGTCACGGCTGGTGGTACAGTTGCAGCACTGCTTGTGTGTGTCTATTTGTGTGTGTGCATGTAAGCGTGTGTGACGTTAACAGCAGGGCTCAATGTGGAGAGATCAGCCTCTGGTTGTATTTAGTAAATGCTGCAGCCGCTGATAAATCTTTCATTAGCCTCATCCTGAGATACAGGCCATGCAGGCCCTGCTATACTCTGCCACTGCAATTTACCCACTCGGCACAACACAAAGACACAGCAACTCTCCCTCCCTCTCCCTTGCTCTCTTCCTCCCTCTCTCCCTAAGCCATCGCCCCCCCCTCTTGCCTCCCCTCCCTCGTCTGGTCACTCAAGGCAATATGTGAGCCTCACTCTTGCGAATCAACGCTTCACGCTAGATGCACAAATGGAAAAAAAGGGAAATCAAAGCACTGATACATGGAGAGGGGGTTGAAAAAAAAACATTTTGTATTTCATATTATTCTGTGGCTCGTGTTTGTATTGGGCGCATATCAATTCCTCCGGCCCGTTCATGCATTTTAATTCTGTTGCATTAAGTAGGCGTTCCACTTATTTTATTTGTAATCCCCTATATCTGGAGCCTGAAATATTGGCCTGTCAAGGAAAGTGACAAGAGAGAGAGGGAGGGAGGAAGAAAGGAAGGAAGAAAGAAAGAGAGAGCGAGCGAGAGAGAGAGAGAGGGAAAAAAACACAAGGGCACAATGTGAATTTCCAAGAACATCCGAGAATTGCTCTGCAGCTCAGAATAGCGAGGTAATCTCGTCTTCCACTGCCTGTGATGGCCCCTGCAGGGCTTGTGTGTGTGTCTATGCGCACGTACATGTGTGTGTATGATGCACTTCATGACAGGCCGCTGACACTCCATTGGTCAGATCGGCCCAGCCTGGAAGCACCCGTCATATCACCTGACCTTTCCAAAGACTCCACCCCGCCTCCCGTATTTATTATGACCATTTCTAATTTCAACTTTCAATTTTTGCCCCCGTCTTCCAGTCAATTTGCAACTAAATTACATCCCTGCGAAAGGAGATGAGGCGATTGTCGGACAAGGGGCTGCAAAAACATTTACAATGCGGCGGGGGGGGAAAAGCCCACAGATCACCATTGATTACTGTCATATTGAATGTAAATGTGTTGTGTGTATGTGTGTGTGTGTGTGTGCGTGCAACATGAAGATCTGTCCTTCTGGTTTTAGATTCGTGCGACCTAGTGCTTTCATCAACGCTTATGACACTCACGCAAAGAAAAACAGTTGGTTAACCTTGAATGTTGAGAGAGCAATTCTCTCTATGGCCACTTACGAGCTTTAAATGGCAAAGCCCTGCCAGTGAATAATAAAGTTGTTTTGAAGCATAGAATTGCATTCGAAATTGTAGAGTGTCCTCCAAGGATATAATCACCTGTAACACATATAAATACAATGGCTGGCTCAATCCAAATTTATAAGAGAAAATCTAAATGTCCTTCCGCCTGTGGGTTTTACCCAGCTTCGTACTCTTGCCTCCAGATGTGCACGAATAGATAAAATAATTAGGGTGAAATAATGGAAGAGAGAGCAGGATTGAGAACAAGACCGGAGCAGGAGACTCTCCTCTCATTTTTTCCTTTGTCTCTGAGTCTGCACCCCACTTAATGACTGTGTCCTTTTTCCTCCTCCAGCCTGTTCTTTCCCTCCCTTCCCACCTTCCCTCCATCCCTTCATCCTTAGGTGGGCTCCACCAGCTGCAACCCAGTGAAGCGGAGGGGCAGAATAAACCTGACACCCCCTACCATCACCACCACCACCACCAACACCACCACACTCCCCTACTACCAATGACAAATGTCTGCATGCAGCAGGACCTTGCTTGATTAGATAAATCAAAAGGTGATTTATGACACTCAACCCCTTTTGCATCGCAAGGGGGAGAGAGCGGCACACTCGCCACCCATCTTTATTTGCAACTGTCAATGGTGTTTAGGGAGCGGCGTATACACACACACTTATATACACGCAAGTGGGCGCTCAAATGAGGAGAGGTACAGAGCAATGGTGGGAGAGGCAGAGCGATGTGGAGGAAGAGAGGGAAGAACGAGAAAAAATGATAGAGAGGGACAGAGGAGCCCGTAGCTCTAAATACCTCAGGATATTTCTGTCCCAAATTGTTCCTCAAAATGCAGGAGGGCCGACAACACCATCACAGCTAATGCTTTTCCCGCGGATCTATTTTGGAATCTGCCCTTTTGTGTCAAAAAGGGTGAGACATTTTGTGCAAACTGAACCAAGCAAATGAGGTTTTCACACAAACAAGCATATCATTGAATGCTTATATCTCTACCAACTATGACTTTAGATGAAATCAACTACATCTTGGAGCGGGAGTTTTTTTTTTTTTCAAAGCAATCAAACCCTACCTATTGCAATCCTTTTCTCTTTTTTCTTTCTTTTACAAGCTGCAAAACAATTAGATTCCATTCCTGACATTTCGTTCCATGAAAATAAAAAATAAAAAAGCCTGCAAACATACAGCAGTGAGTGGGGGGAAAAAGGCTGTCAATTAAGAGGAAGCAGGCTGGGTGGCGGCAGCTTGGATTTAGTATTCAATTTAGCTGTCCTGAGCCCTGGCAGACTGGCTAAGGTTACGGAGCAGTAAATCTAGGAGGGAGAGCTGGCCAAAACGGGCCAGGGAGGGCCGGCCAGCATGATTTACTGGCCTACTGCTCTGAGGTTACGCATTAGGCTGACCCCCGGTCACCTGATAACATTACAGCAACACACTCTGAACCCCAAACTCCCACTGAAGCACTCAGCAGGCCCAGATCTAGCCGGAGGGATGTAGAGAGAGGGAGAGAGACAGAGAGAGAGAGAGCGAGAGAGAGAGAGAGAGAGAGAGAGAGAGAGAGAGAGAGAGAGAGAGTTGCCTGTCTGCCTGTGTTTGTGTGTGTGTGTGAGTGTGTGTGTGTGTGTGCATGCGCGGCTCAGTGAGTGTATGCGTACTGACACCTGGCGCTCGCCCTCCCTCGCTGCTCACATTGTGGAGAGCTCTCTGCCTGTCTGGGCCATTCTTTACCTCACGCTCTCTCTCTTTTCCCTTTTTATTCCCTCCGTCTATCTTTTTACCTCTTCTCTCTGCCTTTTTCTTTTGCTCCACGCGTTGTTTCTCTTCCTCTCCGTGCCCCTACAATCTCCTCCTTTTGTTTAGGATCTCCCTTACTATGGTGCAGGATTTTTATTGCCTGGGCAGACGAGGTGCTCGACTGACAAAGGTGAGCCGGATGAACCGGGGCGGGAGGATGGGTGGATGGCTGGATGGATGGATGGATGGATGGATGGATGGATGGATTATATAGAGGTTGTATTCAGTTGTGACTGTATGGAGTGGTGGAAATGGGCTTTGTAAAGAGACACTGTTCATCAAGGCTCAGCTGTTAATTGTTTCTCAGGATTTTGGTGGTTTGTCTGAGCAGCTCTTGTTGCTGTGTAGGCGTCTTAATTTGCAATTTTTAAAGGTGGAGGGTTCAAGTATGTGATTTAAGAGCAGTGTTGAGTGTCTGTTTTTGGCGTGGCCTCAGCAGCATGTGTCAAACCCTCTCTCCCTCTGGTTTGTTGTGGCCGCTCCGCTGGGTGTCACCTTGACCCAGGTAGTGGACTCAATTGGCGGCATGGTGGCACACCTTAAGCATGGGACACTGTAGGAGTGTGTGTGTGTGTGTGTTACTGTGGGTATATACTGAAATAAATGAAGGATGATGGAGTGAGAGGACGAGAGTGGCCATGGTGTCTGACAGATGGCCATTAGTGGAGAAAATTGCATGAGAGACAGAAATGAAAGATCAAGTGTCTCCTGGTAGTGATTCACCGCGGTCTTCATGTAATATCTGTCGCTCTTCATGTCTTCAAGTTTATTAATAACACCCAACTATCTCTGCTCGCTGCTGCTGATTGGTTTCCACAAAATGATGTCACCTCTCACTGTTTTCATCTCAACACCTCTCTTCCCTGTAGAGAGATGTTCAGACCAGATTTAACTCCGAATTTTGACCTTTTTCGACACCTTGGCTTAAATTTGTGAAGGTTCGAACTCACATACAACTTGCATACATCAATGCATTCTTTATGTAAAGTTGTCAAAGTTGGTACCAAATGCTTTGTCTTGATTTCTTCTTCATTTAATCAGATGTTTAAACCGTAATTTACATGATATCTGAGGTTCATTACGACTTGGATGCAGTTTTGTAGGTGTGGCTGTCATTTCTGTCTGTCGTGATGGTGTCGCACTCATTGAGTAAATTGTTGAGATAGCAACACAGCATCATCGCTAAAAATACGTTTGAAGCAAGAAGAAATGTGAGCCGTGCAACAGTCAGACCTGCACAGACCGGATAAATCTGCACATTGTTATCCTTTATTAATCGATTAATCATTTGGTCTATAAAATAGTGGGGAAAAAATAAAAACTGGAAACAATGACTTGTTAAAATGTCTTGTTTTGTCCCACCAACAATCCAAAACTCAAATACATTCAATTCACTATCTCATAAAACAAAACATTTTGGCATTTTTGTGTGAAACATGTCCTAAAGGCATTAATCAGAGAGAGAGTTAATCAATGACAAATCATTCAGCTCTAATGTGATAGATGTTTTAGTCCAATCGACAGTTTGAAATGTCGGCAGTTGGTTGCTGAAACTTGACATATAGGTTCAAATGACATGTTTACGACCTGAGTTTGATATGAAGAGGTGGAGGGCAGTGGAGTTACAGGCAAGACAGCTGCCAAGCCAGTGACCAGAGTTCAAGGCTGTGTTTTCAGTACGGATGTTTTTTGACAGGGGACCACAACTTTTTAGCTTTTGTAAGTGAGACACCACTGAATATTTTTACGAATACTTCAGGACAATTTCCAACCTTGTTTGTGGTGACAAAAACTGGAAATGTTTAATGAGAAGTCTTTAGACGGGATATAAACATGATCTCTTCTGAATCCTGACCAAGTGGTTTTGTGCTTAAACCTAATCAGAGCGTAAGTACAGAGTTGTCACAACATAAAATAGAAAACTGAACGTTAGGGAAGTAAAGTTGCAACATTTGTCAGCGTGACACAGCTGGATACTGTTCAGGATATCTTTCCTGCCTTGTTTAGGCCGACAAAAAACAGAGATTTCCAGCCACGTTGGACTATTTCAGTCCAAAATGTGATCTTTGGGTAATAAATACTGTTTGACACGATCACCATGCTTATGAAATGTGTGGCCTTTGCAGTGTGATTAAGCTCCACTGCCCAATTCAAAGCCTAATGAGCCTGTTATTATATTTAATATTATGTGATAATATCGTCTGACGTTAGCCCTCTGTATTTCAGGCGAGGTGGGACGCCTACGCTATAAAACGCTGCTGGAAACCATGCTCTAATATCCTTAAATGTCACACTGTGTGGCCCCTGCTATTATTGTGGTTTGGCTAACATCAGAGACCTGCTTTAGTAATTAAACTCTGCTGTCTTATCGGTATTATATAGAGCACTTTCTAAAGATATCACGCTTTGCTCACTAGTCATCTACTTCCTCTGTCACTCTCTCCCCCTCACTCTGTCATCACTTCGCTTACTGTAACTTTCTCCTTCTTCCTCGCACACTCTGTTACTCTCTCTCCCACCCACTCAGATATTTCTGGAGAACAAAAGGAGAGAGAAGAGAGGGAGATAAAACGGTAGAGCAGGGAAGGCTCAATGTACCAGCCCTGCGTAGGCTAATGAGTCTTCGCCACTCCATCCCCCCCCTTCTCTTCCTCGCATCCTCCTCAGTCCTCCAGTGTCCATTTATCATCTCACGAGCAAACGTGTCCACCTCAACCCCTTTCAGGTTCTCCCACCTTGGTGTCGTCTTTGTCCTCTCCATTCATCACGGCCGCCGCTCTTCCTCCTCCTTCATCTCTTTTCATCAAACCCGTACGCTCCAACGTATTTTCATCGCAGCTTCTTTTTTTCACATCACCGTTCCTCCTCTCCTTTCATTCCTTCCGGAGTGGTTACTTTCCTTACACCCCCTCATCTTCGCTTTTCTGTCAAGTCCCACTCATTCCGCCCATTCATCATTAATTTATTCATATTATTACAGGTGCTAACGTTTGTCCTCTCTCTCTCTCTCTCCATTTGTATGCTGTTTGTTCTTTTTTTTTTTTTTCCTCCAAAGACCTCAATCCATCTCCAGCAAACCACACACTGACACACATACACACCCCGAATTCTCCATAAACAAAACAGCCCCCTCCGTTGTGCATTTGGCCGTGAGAAATATGAAATAACACGGTGGTGGCCCATTTAAATTTTTGATGCCATGCATGCAGGACTTATCAGCCCCCCTTCTGCAGCGGCATCCTGTTGTTTCTGCCAGTCGGGAAACTGGGCTTTCATTGTGCCTCTTGATGTGGATGGGCTCATTATTGCTGCTCAACGCTGTGTGCCTTTGAATAGCAGGAAGTGCCCTCGCTAGCTGAGCATACTGAGGGACATTGTGTCGCTTCGCACCGCATGACAAAACGCTGCAAAACACAACGTTGCATAAGCGAACGGCGGCATTGGTTCGCGCAATCACGAGGACCACAGCGGCGAGGCGTGGACCAAACCCACGCCAGCTGCGAGTCCGAATGCGTCTCCCCGGCTGTCTCTGTTTGATGACAGTTGTCGTGCCATCTCTGAATTCAAACCTACAGTCTGTCTCAGTCTGTACTTGTCTGACTGACTGTCTGGTGTCCCCCTCCTCCTCCTCCTCAGTCTGTGGCAGCCATGTTTGCCACTCTCAGTAGCTCTAACTCCTGCTGACACTCGCTGGAGGGACTGCATTTATCGGGCCTCTGGACGAATGTGTCTTCTTTGACAGGTCTGATGATCAGTCACACGTACACACTGACAGATTTTCTGTAACAACTGCATCCCATTTAGTGCTTAGATCACTGGTCAGCTAATTTGTAATGCTGTACATATTTGAATAACAACTGATTACTTCGATGATTTATCAAAAACAACACCAAAGGTCAGTGTTTAAATATGAGGATTTATGGCCTTGCTCTGTTTTATATAGTTAGAAATGTAATATCTTTGGGTTTAGGACAAGAAAAAAACATTAGAAGAAATTATCTCTGGGTCTGAAAGCTTGTGATGTGCATTTTTCACATTCTTCCACATTTTTTTAGACTAAACAATTGACAGGTTAATTGATGATGAATAGAATCATCAAATAGATGGAGAACAGGACAGATGTGGTATTTTGTCTATGTAATCTATCTAACTTTGTTTGTAGAAGCCTGTCAGTGATGAAGATACGCATGTTATCTTTTTAAAATACAGGAATGTCAAATAAGACCAGACCATTTAAATTTAAGCTTATTTTGTCTCAACATGTTTCATCAGAGATGGGGGCTGTGAGCAGCAACAGATCGTACTAATGAATTGATTGTACACAGCTTGTCATTCACATAGAGCTGAAACAGTCAATTCATTGGCTAATTAAGCGAAGGAAACTTAATCAGCAGCTGTTTTGACAATCCATTAATCGTTTCATTCACATTGCAAACAAAGATACAACATTCAAATCAGGTTCTGGCTTATTGAATATCAGGATATTCTGCTTTTTCTTTATTTTATGTTATTAGAAGTTGAATATCTCTGCTTTTTGGAGAAAAAAACTGAAACTTAATCGACATCTAGCAACTATATTCGATAATCTATTAATTGTTTAAGTGATGAACATTCCAATCAGGTTCTACGTTCTTAAATAT